>JAZAYU010000330.1:0-219494 GCA_038501625.1 Corbicula japonica
ATATATATATATATATATATATATATATATATATATATATATATATATATATATATATATATATATATATATATATATATATATATATATATATATATATATATATATATATATATATATATATCTACTTACGGTATTAGGGTGACCATGTATAATTTAGGGTATAAAGGGGACATTTTGTATATTTTCTATTTTTTAGGTTAAATTGTTTTTTTTGTTGATTATCCAATAGTATAATGATCATTTATCATGTGTACACGATTAGCACTTATTAACTTAACAAATAAAAAATATACATAATTTTTGGTCCCCTTAATATTTTGTAATGATGTTGTAGGTTTTATGGAGACCAGCATATATATATTACGATCTTTCCGACATTAAGGTGCCCATCCATTTTTTATAGCATTAGGGTGACAACTTGTATATTTCTTTCTTTTGACATTAAAAGTTTATGTAACCTATACTTTGTTTATTATTATTCATTTTCTCTGTAGATACTTCTTTTTCACATGGGAGAACAGTGTAGATCTAGATCAGATGGCATGGATATGCTGCCTGATCTGGATCTACACTAAGCGATAAACCCATATATTTGGAGTAACATTAAGACAAAAATATTAAATATTCCTAAACAAAAAAAGGTCGAAGTACTACTGTGAACGTTTAAAGTTACAAATGCGTCTATCGTGCGTCCGTCTAACATCTGTTGTGCGTCCGTTTATCGTGTATCGTGCGTCCGTCTATCGTGCATCGTGCCTCTTATCGTTTAACGTGCATCGTGTAACGTGCATCCTTTTGTCTCATAATATTAATCAATCATCCATCGAATATTTTGGTAGCATTCTCAAATTTTTAGAAATCTCTGACACGAAATTTATCAATCTGTAGTACCGGTTTGTATATACACAGTGTGTAACAGTCTACGTTGTTAAGGTTTGGATTTTAGACCACTCCTTTCAACATGAACAACAACAAATAAAAACAAACACGGAAGTGAAAATGTTTAGATATAATCGTAGATATTTTAGCGGAAAATACATGCTGGAAATTGTTAATTTAGCATCGTTGTTAAGAAAATCTTCCTCTTTCAACTATAGCGCTGTTGTCTTAGATCTTAAGCTGAAATGGAACTGGATTAGAAGAGTAACTGAAACGATTTCCTGGCACAGTGTTTATGAATTATTTGGTGCCTTGTATTTAAAATCAAGGCATCTTATATAGCTATGCAGTGAAGCCAGTGATAATCATCTGGATTAACAAACAAACTGAAGAATCAAGTGCTGTGTGCCCTTTGGAACCGTAGTTACCCACTACCCAGGAAACATTTGACGTCAAAAAGACGTTGGATTGACGTTAGACCCCGACGTCGGATCAACGTTGGATTTTGGTTGGAAATGAAAGTTTTTTAGACGTCATTTCCCGACGTCGGATTTACGTCGGGTTTCGACCAAAATCCAACCAAATTCCAACCAGAATCCGACCGAAATCGAACCTTGTCCCTCTTCCTTTTATTACTATCAGTGTAATAACACTATTTAAAAATACCACCAAGGTTTTTTTGGATACATCTCTAAACCGCTCTTATAAAAGATATGTGTTTGATGAGCTCTGTATCATAAGAATAGTTCAGTAGCGAGACTTTTTGGGACGAAACATATTTCATGAAAACAACCCCACGTATCTTACACATTGGTGGGCATGAATCTCAACCAGATTCAGGCAAAAACTAGAATTTAACATCAAACTACGAATACGAAAAAAACATACTTGCTTAATCCTTCTTCTCTGGCAAATATAAAATAATATTTTCCCCTTTTGAGATTATTTTGGCGACTTTGTCTTTGTTCTTTGTTTCTTTGTTCAAAATGGCGCGGATTGTTTACATTTAGATTCGATTGCACAGGTTTCGATAATATTCCTTCCATTGAACAGCAAACCATTCAAAAATAAGAAATAAATTTCTTTTGTATTTTTTAAAAATTTAATTTATGGATATTTATAGAAAAATTGGGGAAAAATAGTTATTCGAAAATAATTTTTCCCTGTGGATTTAGAAGTCAAATATCTGACCAAAAACCGACGTTTATCCGACGTTATTTTCCGACGTCTAAACGACGTCGCATTTTCGACGTCGGATTAAAGTTGGATTTAGGTCGCCGATGTCGCGACCAAAATCCAACCTAAATCCAACGTCGTTCCGACGTCGGGTGTTTACTGGGTACACAGGTGGAAAATGTGTCTTGACAATTTAAAAAAAGAAGGTATATTAAATAAATAAATTAAATAATTAAATTAAATTAAATTAAATTAAATAATTAAATAATAAAATGATTTTGACAAATGTTTTTTTCAGGCAAAATTCTATATAGTTATTTGGTTTCTTGACAGGGTGTGTGAGGATATATAGCCGGTCTTGATGTCATATTACTCGAGCTGCAGGCAAGGGATAATAAGACATCCAACCGGCAATATATCCTCTCATACCCTTTCAAGAAACCAGATAATTGTTTTATTATACTGCAAATCATTTTTTCATACAAAACATAACTAGAAAACATTGATTTTTCATTTATTTCGCTAATTTTATCTTGAACAACACATTTCCCCATTGAGAACCTAAACAAGAGGGCCATGATGGCCCTTTATCGCTCAGCTGAGTACAAAAAAGTTCATTTTAGTAACAGTGACCAAGACCCTGAGATGACCCATATTCGAACTCATCCGAGAAATCATTGGGACAAACATCCTGACCAAGTTTCATGACAATCGGAGTAAAAATGTGACTGCTAGAGTGTTAACAAGAAAATTCTATTTTTAGTAACAGTGACCTAGTTTTTGGACCCAGATGACCCATATTCGAATTCTTCCAAGAAATCATTGGGACAAACACCCTGACCATGTTTCATGACAATCAAGGCAAAAATGTGACTGCTAGAGTATTAACAAGAAAATTCTGTTTAAAGTAACAGTGACCTAGTTTTTGGACCCATATTCGAACTCGTCCAAGAAATCATTGGGACAAACATCCTGAACAAGTTTCATGACAATCTGAGCAAAAATGTGATCGCTAGAGTGTTAACAAGAAAATTCTATTTTTAGTAACAGTGACCTAGTTTTTGGACCCAGATGACCCATATTCGAACTCGTCCGAGATATCATTGGGACAAACATCCTGACCAAGTTTAATGACAATCAGAGCAAAAATGTGACTGCTAGAGTGTTAACAAGAAAATTCTATTTTCAGCAACAGTGACCTAGTTTTTGGACCCAAATTACCCATATTCGAACTCGTCCGAGAAAGCATTGAGACAAACATCCTGACCAAGTTTCATGACAATCGGAGCAAAAATGTGACCGCTAGAGTGTTAACAAGAAAATTCTATTTTTAGTAACTGTGACCTAGTTTTTGGACCCAGATGACCCATATTCGAACTCGTCTGAGAAATCATTAGGACAAACATCCTGACCAAGATTCATGACAATCAGCAAAATTGTGACCGCTAGAGTGTTAACAAGAAAATTCTATTTTTAGCAACAGTGACCTTGTTTTTGGACCCAGATGACACATATTCGAACTCGTCCGAGAAATCATTGGGACAAACATCCTGAACAAGTTTCATGACTATCGGAGCAAAAATATGACCGCTAGAGTGTTAACAAGAAAATTCTTTTTTAGTAACAGTGACCTAGTTCTTGGACCCAGTTGACCCATATTCAAAGTCGTCCGAGAAATCATTGGGACAAACATCCTGACCAAGTTTCATGACGATCGGAGCAAAAATGTGACCGCTAGAGTGTTAACAAAATAATTCAATTTTTAGTAACAGTGACCTAGTTTTTGGACACAGATGACCCATATCCGAACTCGTCCGAGAAATCATTGGGACAAACATCCTGACCAAGTTTCATGACAATCGGAGCAAAAATGTGACCGCTACAGTGTTAACAAGAAAATTCTATTTTTAGTAACAGTGACCTAGTTTTTGGACCCAGATGACCCATATTCGAATTCGTCCGAGAAATCATTGGGACAAACATCCTGACCAAGTTTCATGACAATCGAGGCAAAAATGTGGCCGCTAGAGTGTTAACAAGATAATTCTATTTTTAGTAACAGTGACCTAGTTTTTGGACCCAGATGACACGTATTCGAACTCTTCCGAGAAATCATTGGGACAAACATCCTGACCAAGATTCATGACTATCGGAGCAAAATTGTGACCGCTAGAGTGTTAACAAGAAAATTCTATTTTTAGTTACAGTGACCTAGTTTTTGGACCCAGTTGACCCATATTCGAACTCGTCCGAGAAATCATTGGGACAAACATCCTGACCAAGTTTCATGACAATCAAAGCAAAAATGTGACCGCCAGAGTGTTTACAATATAATTCTATTTTTAGTTACAGTGACCTAGTTTTTGGACCCAGATGACCCTTATTCAAACTCTTCCGAGAAATCGTTGGGACAAACATCCTGACCAAGTTTCATGACAATCGGAGCAAAAAAGTGATTGCTAAAGTGTTAACAAGAAAATTTTATTTTTAGTAACAGTGACCTAGTTTTTGGACCCAGATAATCCATATTCGAACTCTTCCGAGATATCATTGGGACAAACATCCTGACCAAGTTTCATGACAATCGGATCAAAAATGTGACCACTAGAGTGTTAACAAGAAAATTCTATTTTTAGTAACAGTGACCTAGTTTTTGGACCCAGATGACCCATATTCGAACTCGTCCGAGAAATCATTGGGACAAACATCCTGACCAAGTTTCATGACAATCGGAGCAAAAATGTGACTGCTAGAGTGTTAACAAGAAAATTCTATTTTTAGTAACACTGACCTAGTTTTTGGACCCAGATGACCCATATCCGAACTTGTCCAAGAAATCATTGGGACAAACATCCTGACCAAGATTCATGACAATCAGAGTAAAAATGTGACCCCTAGAGTGTTAACAAGAAAATTCTATTTTTAGTAACAGTGTCCTAGTTTTTGGACCCAGATGACCCATATTCGAACTCGTCCGAGAAATCATTGGGACAAACATCCTGACCAAGTTTCATGACAATCGGAGCAAAAATGTGACCGCTAGAGTGTTAACGAACTAAGTGTGGACGGACGACGGACGACAGACGACGGACGACGGACGACGTCCGACGGACATTCATCGATCCTGGGTGAGCTAAAAACGCCTGTATGACGTCACTAAATTACCTATGTGATGTCACTATGTCACAGACGTGTGACATATATGTTTTGTGACATATAAGGTCTAACAATGGTTAATACATGTACGTGTTCCTATTTAGGATAAATGCTCACAGAGGGTATTTGTTGAAGGTCACCTATGTAGGAGGGTTTTCGTTTTGTAGCACATATTTACTCACAAGGTGTGACAGATGTTTATTAAGGGGTCACAAACATTGCAAATAGCGAACACTGGTTAAAATTTCAAAAATGAATTATGGGATAAACACTTATTGCCACCTAGTTTTTAGTGAAGAAGAATGTATTAAGCTAAGGATGTAGTTAATGTTTGCAAGCTCAATTTAGTCTAATTCGTGAATGATGTTCTAATTACCAAGCACTTAGTTACTAAAACATAAGAAAAACCGGTTGCATGAGAACTCTGAAATTCATGGACAATATACCAAAGCAACTCATACCTGAAACAAGTATATGCTTAGCTGGTCTACAATGTTTAGTGCCAATTCGTCAAACAAATGTTAGTGTTTTCAAGAAATTCCAAGGAAAACTTACTTCCGCGTTCTACTTTCGATTTGATTGTAATTGACAAAAAAGTTACAGAGCGGAAGGAAACAAAGTCGTATGACCTGTGACCCCTAAGTCTGACCTTGAAGCGAGCCATCCTTAACATGGCTTCTCAATGTAGTAAACATTTTTTGTCAGGTTTCATCTCAATACTTTAAGGGGTTTACGAGTTACAGCGCGGAAGGGAAACAGAGTCATATGACCTGTGACCCGTAAGTCTTACTTTGACCTTGAAGCAAGCCATCCTGAACATGGCTTCTGCACGTTGTCCCAATATCGTTAACATTTGTGTCAGGTTTCATCTGAAGCCTTCAAGGGGTTAAAGAGTTACAGAGCGGAAGGAACATTTCTAACAGACAGACAGACAGACACTGAGGCACTAACATAATACATCCCTTTGGGCGTATAAAAACCAGATGAATCTGAAACTTAACAGTTAAGATTTGATCAGAAGGCATGTATGTGCCAGAATGATCTTAATCTTAAGCTTTTTGCCCATGTGATACAAGCTGAACTATGGAGTAAATGGCCATTGTTATCAAAACTGTTTTTTGCTAGTGAATGCATGGATGGAAAGTATTAATTGCAAAACATTCTTGTTATTGTATTTAAAAACAATTAAAAAGAACACCAATTACTATCAATATCATTTATTGAAAACATAAACTTGTAGATGCATTTTAGTAATGTCTGTGGTAATGCTTCATTAAACATGGTCCATTTCCAATACTTTAAAAAATCACCTTGCTATTAAATATAAAAGAACCTTAAATTCTTTACAAAACACAATTTTATAAATCTTTCTAGAGCATAAAGATTATCTTTCACAGAACATAACCCTTTCCTGTACAGTTAAACCTTTATTGCTAGGGCGAACAATTTAGATCCAGATCAGCCGGCACATCCATGCCGTCTGGTCATGATCTAAACTGTTCGCTTATTGATTCATTATGTTATTTCTGACCAAAATGCGACCAGTGCAGATCCTGTTCAGACGGCACGGATGTGCCGGCTGATCTGGATCTACACTGGTCGCACATGCGTAAAATGCTTATATATCCAGGAAAGGGATAATTTGATCTAATTGTAAAAGGCAAAAGTTATGTTAGACATTTTTCCAAACAAAAGGTAAAACTCTTTTTTCTTAACATGTATGAATTGACAGTTTTATTTTACAACAGTCAAACCCTTGTCATAAAAAAGCATAAAGACTATTTTTAATGCTTTCCTGTGAATTATAGAAATTTCTCTCTTGAAAATATAATTCTGGACCTCACTGGTAAAATATATTACTATCTTACACTTATGAAAATAAATATCCTCTATTTCTCATAATTTGTTATAAGTGACCATTTTACTATTTCCTCCATAGACACACCTTTACTGCATGGACAAACAGTGTAGATCAAGATCAGTTGGCACATCTGTGCTGTCTGATCAGGATCTGCACTGTTCACTTTATTCCTGAGGTTATTTCTGACCATAATGTGTCGAGTGCAGATCCTGATCAGACCGCACGGATGAGCCGGCTGATCTGGATCTACACTGGTAACACATGCATAAAAATGTGTATATAAGGAGGAAAGGGTTAATAGATTCTTAGCAAAAAAAGCGTTCTTGTAACAACAAATGAAGAGAGAAACGTTCATGTATGCAATAAAAATAAAACAAGAGGGCCATGATGGCCCTATATCGCTCACCTGAGTACAAAAGTACTCTCAGCTTGTGGTTTCAGAGAAGAAATTTTTAAAGTTTTTCCTATACAAGTCTATATAAAATGAAGTGACCCCTGGGGCAAGGCCAATTTTGACCCCAGGGAAATAATTTGAACAAGCTTTGTAGAGTTCTACTAGAGGATGCTAAATGCCAAACATCTAAGCTCTAGGCCTTGTGGTTTCAGACAAGAAGATTTTTAAAGTTTTTCCTATATAAGTCTATGTAAAATGAAGTGACCCCTGGGGCGGGGCCAATTTTGACCCCAGGAAATAATTTGAACAATCTTTGTAGAGTTCCACTAGAGGGTGCCAAATGCCAAATATCTAAGCTCTAGGCCTTGTGGTTTCAGACAAGAAGATTTTCAAAGTTTTTCCTGTATAAGTCTATGCAAAATGGAGTGACCCCTAGAGCGGGGCCAATTTTGACCCCAGGGAAATAATTTGAACAAACTTTGTAGAGTTCCACTAGAGGATTCTAAATGCCAAATATCTAAGCTCTAGGCCTTGTGGTTTCAGACAAGAAGATTTTTAAAGTTTTTCCTATATAAGTCTTTGTCAAATGAAGTGACCCCTGGGGCGGGGCCAATTTTGACCCCAGGGAAATAATTTGAACAATCTTTGTAGAGTTCCACTAGAGGGTGCTAAATGCCAAATATCTAAGCTCTAGGCCTAGTGGTTTCAGAGAAGAAGATTTTTTAAGTTTTTCCTATATAAGTCTATGCAAAATGAAGTGACCCCTGGGGCGGGGCCAATTTTGACCCCAGGGAAATAATTTGAACACACTTTGTAGAGTTCCACTAGAGGATGCTAAATGCCAAATATCTAAGCTCTAGGCCTTGGGGTTTCAGACAAGAAGATTTTTAAAGTTTTTCCTATATAAGTTTATGTCAAATGAAGTGACCCCTGGGGTGGGGCCAATTTTGACCCCAGGGAAATAATTTGAACAATCTTTGTAGAGTTCCGCTAGAGGGTGCTAAATGCCAAATATCTAAGCTCTAGGCCTTGTGGTTTCAGACAAGAAGATTTTTAAAGTTTTTCCTATATCAGTCTATGCAAAATGAAGTGACCCCTGGGGCGGGGCCAATTTTGACCCCAGGGAAATAATTTGAACAATCTTTGTAGAATTCTACTAGAGGATGCTAAATGCCAAATATCTAAGCTCTAGGCCTTGTGGTTTCAGACAAGAAGATTTTTATAGTTTTTCCTATATAAGTCTATGTAAAATCAAGTGACCCCTGGGGCGGGGCCAATTTTGTCCCCAGGGCTA
This sequence comes from Corbicula japonica, assembly GCA_038501625.1. Taxonomy (NCBI): domain Eukaryota; kingdom Metazoa; phylum Mollusca; class Bivalvia; order Venerida; family Cyrenidae; genus Corbicula; species Corbicula japonica. The sequence goes on from JAZAYU010000330.1 coordinate 8,764, forward strand.
TAATTTGAACAATCTTGGTAGAGAACCACTAGGTGATGCTACACAGCAAATATCAAAGTTCTAGGCCTTACGGTTTCAGAGAAGAAGATTTTTTTAAATTTCATGTTCAAAATCTATTTTTAACCTCTGTGACCTAGATAGGCAATGGACTGGAACCATTTGAACAATTTTGGTAAAGCTTCATGCAGGTAACATTCCTGCCAAGTTTCAGCAAGATTGGCCCAGGAGTTCAGGAGAAGAAGTCGTTTGAAGAACAAGAGGGCCATGATGGCCTGGTATCGCTCACCTGAGTACAAAAGTACTTTCAGCTTTACCCCAGGGCCAACATTTAAATAATGCTGGTAAAGGGTCTCTTTACTATACTCAACACGAAATATCTAAGGTCTAGTCGCATTAGTTTCAGAGAAAAATGATAATTTATGTTTTCCTATATAAATCAATGCAAACTAAGAGAACCCTGGGGCGTGGCCAATTTTGGCCCAGGGGACATAATTTAAACAAACTTGAAAGATATCCACTAGACAATGCTAAATACTATATATCTAAGCTGAAGGCATTGAGGTTTCCAGTAAGAAGAATTTTAAAAATTGCCCTTTTTACATATTAAGGACCCCCGCGGCGGAGCCAATATTGACCCCAGGGCTAACATTTAAACAATGCTGGTAAAGGGTCTCTTCACAATACTCAACACCAAATATCTGAGGTCTAGTCCTATTAGTTTCGGAGAAAAATGATTTTTCATGTTTTTCCTACATAACTATAATGTAAACCAAGAGAACCTTAGGGCGTGGCAGATTTTTGCCCAGGGGACATAATTTGAACAATCATTGTAGAGTTCCACTAGAGGGTGCTAAATGCCAAATATCTAAGCTCTAGGCCTTGTGGTTTCAGACAAGAAGATTTTTAAAGTTTTTCCTATATAAGTCCATGTAAAATGAAGTGACCCCTGGGGCGGGGCCAACTTTGACCCCAGGAAAATAATTTGAACAATCTTTGTAGAGTTCCACTAGAGGGTGCTAAATGCCAAATATCTAAGCTCTAGGCCTTGTGGTTTCAGACAAGAAGAATTTTAAAATTTTTCCTATGTAAGTCTTTGTTAAATGAAGTGACCCCTGGGGCGGGGCCAATATTGACCCCAGGGAAATAATTTGAACAATCTTTGTAGAGTTCCACTAGAGGGTGCTAAATGCCAAATATCTAAGCTCTATGCCTTGTGGTTTCAGACAAGAAGATTTTTAAAGTTTTTCCTATATAAGTCTATGCAAAATGAAGTGACCCCTGGGGCGGGGCCAATATTGACCCCAGGGAAATTATTTGAACAATCTTTGTAGAGTTCCACTAGAGGATGCTAAATGCCAAATATCTAAGCTATAGGCCTTGTGGTTTCAGACAAGAAGATTTTTAAAGTTTTTCCTATACAAGTCTATATAAAATGAAGTGACCCCTGTGGCGGGGCCAATTTTGACCCCAGGGAAATAATTTGAACAATCTTTGTAGAGTTCCACTAGAGAGTGCTAAATGCCAAATATCTAAGCTCTAGGCCTTGTGGTTTCAGACAAGAAGATTTTTAAAGTTTTTCCTATATCAGTCTATGCAAAATGATGTGTCCCCTGGGGCGGGGCCAATTTTGACCCCAGGGAAATAATTTGAACAATCTTTGTAGAGTTCTACTAGAGGATGCTAAATGCCAAATATCTAAGCTCTAGGCCTTGTGGTTTCAGACAAGAAGATTTTTATAGTTTTTCCTATATAAGTCTATGTAAAATCAAGTGACCCCTGGGGCGGGGCCAATTTTGACCCCAGGGCTATAATTTGAACAATCTTGGTAGAGAACCACTAGGTGATGCTACACAGCAAATATCAAAGTTCTAGGCCTTACGGTTTCAGAGAAGAAGATTTTTTTAAATTTCATGTTCAAAATCTATTTTTAACCTCTGTGACCTAGATAGGCAATGGACTGGAACCATTTGAACAATTTTGGTAAAGCTTCATGCAGGTAACATTCCTGCCAAGTTTCAGCAAGATTGGCCCAGGAGTTCAGGAGAAGAAGTCGTTTGAAGAACAAGAGGGCCATGATGGCCCGGTATCGCTCACCTGAGTACAAAAGTACTTTCAGCTTTACCCCAGGGCCAACATTTAAATAATGCTGGTAAAGGGTCTCTTTACTATACTCAACACGAAATATCTAAGGTCTAGTCGCATTAGTTTCAGAGAAAAATGATAATTTATGTTTTCCTATATAAATCAATGCAAACTAAGAGAACCCTGGGGCGTGGCCAATTTTGGCCCAGGGGACATAATTTAAACAAACTTGAAAGATATCCACTAGACAATGCTAAATACTATATATCTAAGCTGAAGGCATTGAGGTTTCCAGTAAGAAGAATTTAAAAAATTGCCCTTTTTACATATTAAGGACCCCCGCGGCGGAGCCAATATTGACCCCAGGGCTAACATTTAAACAATGTTGGTAAAGGGTCTCTTCACAATACTCAACACCAAATATCTGAGGTCTAGTCCTATTAGTTTCGGAGAAAAATGATTTTTCATGTTTTTCCTACATAACTATAATGTAAACCAAGAAAACCTTAGGGCGTGGCAGATTTTGGCCCAGGGGACATAATTTGAACAATCATTGTAGAGTTCCACTAGAGGGTGCTAAATGCCAAATATCTAAGCTCTAAGCCTTGTGGTTTCAGACAAGAAGATTTTTAAAGTTTTTCCTATATAAGTCCATGTAAAATGAAGTGACCCCTGGGGCGGGGCCAATTTTGACCCCAGGAAAATAATTTGAACAATCTTTGTAGAGTTCCACTAGAGGGTGCTAAATGCCAAATATCTAAGCTCTAGGCCTTGTGGTTTCAGACAAGAAGAATTTTAAAGTTTTTCCTATGTAAGTCTTTGTTAAATGAAGTGACCCCTGGGGCGGGGCCAATATTGACCCCAGGGAAATAATTTGAACAATCTTTGTAGAGTTCCACTAGAGGGTGCTAAATGCCAAATATCTAAGCTCTATGCCTTGTGGTTTCAGACAAGAAGAATTTTAAAATTTTTCCTAAATAAGTCTATGCAAAATGAAGTGACCCCTGGGGCGGGGCCAATATTGACCCCAGAGAAATTATTTGAACAATCTTTGTAGAGTTCCACTAGAGGATGCTAAATGCCAAATATCTAAGCTATAGGCCTTGTGGTTTCAGACAAGAAGATTTTTAAAGTTTTTCCTATACAAGTCTATATAAAATGAAGTGACCCCTGGGGCGGGGCCAATTTTGACCCCAGGGAAATAATTTGAACAATCTTTGTAGAGTTCCACTAGAGAGTGCTAAATGCCAAATATCTAAGCTCTAGGCCTTGTGGTTTCAGACAAGAAGATTTTTTAAAGTTTTTCCTATATAAGTCCATGTAAAATGAAGTGACCCCTGGGGCGTGGCCAATTTTGACCCCAGGAAAATAATTTGAACAATCTTTGTAGATTTCCACTAGAGGATGCTAAATGCCAAATATCTAAGCTCTAGGCCTGATGGTTTCAGACAAGAAGATTTTTAAAGTTTTTCCTATATAAGTCTATGCAAAATGAAGTGACCCCTGGGGCGGGGCCAATTTTGACCCCAGGGAAATTATTTGAACAATCTTTGTAGAGTTCCACTAGAGGGTGCTAAATGCCAAATATCTAAGCTCTAGGCCTTGTGGTTTCAGACAAGAAGATTTTAAAATTTTTCCTAAATAAGTCTATGCAAAATGAAGTGACCCCTGGGGTGGGGCCAATTTTGACCCCAGGGAAATAATTTGAACAATCTTTGTAGAGTTCTACTAGAGGGTGCTAAATGCCAAATATCTAAGCTCTAGGCCTTGTGGTTTCAGACAATAAGATTTTTAAAGTTTTTCCTACATAAGTCTATGTAAAATGAAGTGACCCCTGGGGCGGGGCCAATTTTGACCCCAGGGAAATAATTTGAACAATCTTTGTAGAGCTCCACAAGAGGATGCTAAATGCCAAATATCTAAGCTCTAGGCCTTGTGGTTTCAGACAAGAAGATTTTTAATTTTTTTTTCCTTTCGGTTGCCATGGCAACCAGAGTTCTGCATGGAATTGATTTCTTTGAACAACTTTGGAAGAGCTTTATGCAAGAAACATCCGTGGCAAGTTTCATCAAAATTGGCCAAACCGTTTCAGAGAAGAAGTCAATTGAAACAATTGTTGACGACGGACGACGGACGACGCACGACGCACGACAGACATCAGGCGGTCACAAAAGCTCACCCTGTCACTTTGTAACAGGTGAGCTAAAAAGTTGACGACGCACGGACGGACGGACGACGGACGACGGACATCAGGCGATCACAAAAGCTCACCATGAGCACTTCGTGCTCAGGTGAGCTAATAAATATAAAAATACAATAATCACCCAAAAATATTCACTGTTTGTACTATGTACACCATGAACACTGAAATGCCACAAAGTACTTGGTGTATCTAATTTGGTAAAAGGAACACACACAAAACTTGTAGTTTATTTCACAAGCTAATAATTATGCACAAAGGCAAATCACAATAGGTTACATGCATAAACCAAGAGGAACTTTTCATCAACAATACAGTAAATTCTGATAATGTATTTTAAACATGTCATGAAATCAACCACGGAATTATCAAACCATTTTGTATAGCTTACTTATTAGTTATATATTGAAGGCCATAACAAAGCAATACAGTTTTGCATAAAAAAGATGAATTAAAACCCTTTGTTGTTAACCCTTTTACTTCAAATCTTACCAGTGTTATCAATTCTATGAGCAGTCTAGTTCCAGATCAGCTATAACAAACCTTCCATTTGATCTGGATCTACACTTATTGCTTTTCTGTTATAAGTAACTTATAAATGTAAAAGGGAACAATGTAGATCCTGATCAGATGCCAAGGATCTGGCTCTACACTGTTTGTGAATTGGATGACAGACATATCCCTTATAGCTTAGGGTTAATTTTAGCTTAATGATAAAAATAACATCAAGTACTGTTTTTAAAATCATAAAACATTAATTAATATGTTATGGTGTAATAATAAACATTAACAAATGCAAAGTGAAAAATGACACACTTTATTTTCATATTCACCATCAAAGCTGTTTACTGTTATGAAAATAAAGTAACTTATTGTACAACTGGACATAAATATGCACAACTCTTCAATAATATTTTCTGAAAGCACATCACATCATAATTATGAACACACAATTTGTTAAGTGCTAGAATACTTGGATTAAAACAAGTTTCTAGTTTATGCATTCAGTTTTTTTTATGTTTATATTCCAAGGTAGTGTTTTAAAAATCAAAATTCAAATAAGAAGTTGAACAATGATCATTTAAATTAGTATTAAACTATTTATTCCATAAGGCTTTTATCCATAAAACATTGCAGATATGAATCTGCCAGCACATTCTAGCCATCTGATCATAATCTTCAATCAGAATCTACACAGTAAAATTTTGATTTATAAGGTTATGTCTGATCAAGATGCAACTAGCATAGATTTAGATTAGATGACACAGATGAGAAAGGTGATCTGGATCTATACTGTGGCACATGCGACATAATCCGTACATATGGAGTAATTGGTTAACATACAAACTTGAAACACTTTAATGGGGCGCGTCACAAGACAAGGTACATTAGGACAGTAAAAAGCAATTCTTAAAATGACATCATAAAGTTTTGCAAATGACATTTTTTCACAGAAAAAATACTGTTATATTGTTGAAATGTGTAACAGTATCTCCAATAAGTAATGAGAAAATAACAGAAACTGCAAGTTCTTACCAGATAGGGTTACAACTAAAATGTCAAAAAATACCAAAGAGGCCTTATCCTGTGGTGTGCCCCCAAATCATTACATGAACTGCAGTACTGTGAATGTACAATTTTACAAATAATACAGACTATAGATATTTCCAATTGTCCAACTGCACAACAGATGTAACACAATAGGCAAATTAATTACATTTAATATAAAGAAAATTTAAAACAAGGTAGAGTCTGTTTTCAGAAAACATTTAGTTCTTAAGATCATCGTGTAAATAACTTTCTGGTGCCAGAAACAATATAATAATAAGTAAAATAAAAAGGCAGTTGTGGTTATGGAAATAGTCATCTTCATGGTGTCAGGGTCGTGACCATGCTTTGTTGAGTGTTTAAACATTCATGTCATGTTACTGCTGCCATCTGATTTGGATCTATACTGCTTGCTTCTTGGTCAGAAATGACCCAATAAATATAAAACGGTGTAGATTCTGATCAGACAGCAATACACTCACCCCGAGGATAACAGCCATATCCCTTGTAGTAGCAGGTTACAGCTATAGTTCAACATTAACCGAATTTCCTGCATTTAAGCTTTCCAATTACTTCCTAATTTTTTTTTTCAAATTTTGAGGTCATTCTGTGCTTAGAATGATGTGTTAGAAGCTTTAGTAATTAACTGAAATGTTTATTAGTATTGAAATGCTTATTACACTTTATAATACATGTTATTTTTGAAGAACTTCATTTTTTTTAAAAAAGGAGATGTTTTCCATTATCTTTACCAAAATATATCACATAAAATAATTCACAAATAAATTTTAAAAAATAAATCAATACCTAATGAACCATAGCATTAATACAAAAATATTTTTACTCCATGGGACATGGCTGTTAACTCCTGGAACAGTGTAGATCCAGATCTGCCGGCACACTGGCCATCAAAATCAGATAAAATAAAATATTGATGAGTGTGTATTTATTAGATGACATATGAACAATTTATTCCATCGCATTTCATGCAGTTCTGCCATTTATATTATTTTAAAAAAGTCACAGGAAGCAGCATTTTCTCAGTGGTAACTCCATTCACTTGAGTTTATTGTCATTGCCAGTATTTTCCTGGTTGCTTTCGAGCGAAGTGTTTTGCTCTCATTAAATAGTGTTATTCTTGTTTTTCTATATTGCTCCTCTCTCTTCAATCCTTGCAGATACCGAAGCTTTGTATGTCCAGAAATTAAAGGATCTCTTGTTTACCTTAAAATACAGTAATGAATTATACAATTTTTGTTAACAGGGAACAATTAAATCCTATGCTTGCAAAGAAGTGAATGTCTGCCTTTGTTATATCTTTTATGAAATATATATATTTAACTATAATTGCATTTCAATAACAACTACAAGCAGCAATTATTTGAAAAAAAAAAACCAGCAAAACAGTCCATCAGGATTATCAAAGCTAGTTTATGCAGTCAAGTCAAAGTTAATTAAATGAGCTATATTAATAATACCACTAATATAGCTCCTTTAATTAACTTTGACTTGAAAGTCAATGCTGCTTATAACTATCAAATTGACTGGCTTACTGACAGAAAAAGCTTTGACCAATTATCTGCATAATACCAAGCAAAAATCCTGGTAGCCCAGTGGGCTACCAAGTAATTTCAGGATTTGTCGTGCCCTGTACACTTAAACTATTTATTTACTTAACAAACCATAATTTCTTATGGCACATAGTGTGATGTATTACTTTTAGAGGTGTAACAATAGAAAAGCTGCTAACAATTTATTGGACTGTGCACAATGTTTTGGCATGTGACGTTGATAAGCACTCATATTTTGCAATGAGTTGCTGCGAAAAAGTGTGCTGTCATTCACTTTGTTGTCAACTAGGCTTTTCATACAGCCATTTGAAAAAGCCATAAGTTCATTAATTCTTTTCATATTTTTTGTATAAATGAAGGCATTAATGCATGTAAATATGAGGGTTGAAACAATATTTGATGGTTCATTTGGGCTTCACATACTACTACCCAACTGTTTTCCATACCCAAATGAAAACCATCAAATACCGATTCAATCCTTAAATAACTATAGAATAAGTCAAATACCAGTTATCACTCTTGTTGTCAAAATTATCTGTTATCTACTGACAAGGTTCTCTTAAATGTTTTCAAGAAAAAAAACCCACAATGCAATGACATTTCATGGGTATAAAATGAAACTCAAACAGAAAGTAAAATTGGCATTATCTGGTATAGCCATTCAGAAACACAGTCAAAAATCAATGAAAAGAGATTGATTTGATAACCTGATCATTAATTAAGTTCAAGTCCAAACATAGTGATCCTCTTGTAAATGTATTTATTAATAAAAATTAACAATATCACCTCAGTTCATCATACTTACTTGGTAGAGCTCCTTGCTTGACTGGCCATTATCAAACACACAATGTTTGAAAAGGCTTCTGAGAATTAAGTGTCTTTACAAGACCTCTTTACTGAAACTGGAAAAAAATATATTTTTCTTAAATTATTTGGGAATTCTTGTAAACATTTAAATTTGTCTCCATAATTGGATGATATAATACAACCAAAGAAGACTTTAATTTCTTACTTAAACTTAAAGTAGGAAGCAAGAATTCCCCAAGAGTACTCTCAATGATTTGATAATATTGCTACAATAAGTTTTCAAGAACCAGAACCGATATGCCAATCAATAAAAAGAAAATAGGATAGCATTAAGCACTACTACCCTGTTCATTCATTTAAAGTCTTCATTAAATTGTCTTTCTCCCTACTATGTAAAATGTGACTTGTTTTTTTTATACCTTCATTTGCCCAAGGACAATTTACAACAGATTAACACTGTAACTGAACACTGACATATTGCTCCTAAAATGCATAGAAATTAAAGTAAAAATAACTTAAGGTCCTGTAAAAATAAATTGAGCAGAAACTCTTGAAGATATACACAACTAGGATAGGTGACAAACATTCCTGTAAAATTTTCATGAAATCCCCAAGCAGACAGGGCTTTTCATCAGAAAATTGGGAAGAGGCCCTGGCCTTTCAAATTGGGAAATTTATGTGTGATAATTGTTTATTTTGGAAAAAAAATTCAATGAAAGATGGGTGCTAGTTTACACATTGAATAGTAATAAGAATTTTCAACTAAAATTTAGTGTTTTAAAGCACTTGATTTTTAGACTATAATTTTTCATTCCCATCAGAGGATTTAGATATATTTTTCAACATCTTACCAAGCATTTCGGGAATAGACTCTTTGGATTGGGAAGAGGCCTGTATAAGGCCTCTTGTTATATACATTTAAGGATGAAAAGCCTTGGCAGTTTTTGGAGATGAAGTGAGGACAAGATTTAATCAGACATATTGACCAACAGCCGATTGAGTCGATTGATTAAGGCACACGTTAAAATAACACCAGGTGTTTCTGTTAATTGCACTTTGAATTCAGGTGAAAATAAAGTCCTAACAATATTTTGTTGTCTATTTAAAATTTAAATATTCAAATACTAAAAAAGTAATCCAATACCTCCTAGATATTGGAATATTCTTTGCCATCGGTATAAACTTAAAATCAATGGCTTCTACCTGATTAATCTCTTCCAGGATCAACCCAGTTTAACATATTCCCATGTCCTTTACATGTCTTACACTTAGAGGTGCTTGGTAGTTGTCCTTGTTGATGGAACTCTGTCCCATGTGATCCAAAAAAATCCGCTGTTGTTGTGGACTCATGTCAAGGCTGGCATAAATTAATAATAAACTATGTTGCCTGAATCACCCAGTTGGCAGAGCCCTGAAAGACATACGTGTACTCGTATTTATATGATATCTGGTTTATTAAGGTAAAGTAGTAAACACAATAAAAACAAACCAAATTTTAAGATTCATTCATAAACTAACGACTGATCAATAACTGTCTGTGATTCATACTTTTAACAAATATCACTGAATAAAACCCATTAATTTACAAATTAAAATGGCCATTTTACACAGATCTGTTTTTTTTATGGGGAGGTGAATAAAAATGTATTTCATTATTCAGATAGTGGTTAATGTTCCAAAGCTGTCTAATCAAACAACACTTCAGCAAACTGCCATTAAAAGATTTGATAAACTTTTGGGGTGAAACACTGACCGAGGTACTGTAAAATGCATTAATTTCGCGAGGTCAAAATTTCGCGATTTTGTAAAAAATTAGCTTGTTTCTTTATTCACGTATTGATGATTCGCGACGCCGTCAGTTCTATTTTAAGTTGCATATTTTCGAATAAACTTTTTTCGGATATATGGAAACTCATAATATATTTACGGTATTTATTAATTTATGAGGTAAGTGATTCGCGAATATTAGCGAAAATAAAACTAACGCGAATAAAACCGGTTTTAAAGTATTAGCCCAACTATTTGTGTGCAACAAGAGCTTTTCTATAAATACAATGGTCGCCCTTCGCACACTACCCAGTTACTATTCAAATCAATGTGGAAAATTTTCCTTCTATGTCTATATGCCAGCGATAAGAATCTTTGTCACAACTTTTGACGGCTTCAAATAGTTTTTTTTAAACCTTATATATCTTAAAAAGTTAAAACAAGAGTGCCAAACAAACACAAAATACATGTACGCACGTCAAAATGCTGATCATCAAAGTTGCGTAACGATCCGATGAAAATTTTTTGACTTGGAGAGCAGATACCGCTAATTCAGTTTTTGGACAATTCAAGGGTCATAATTCAGTAGTGCCTGGTGGGATTTGGCAGGTTATCGAACTTGGTCGAGATATTATGCCACCAACATATTCACCAAGTTTGATAAAGACCGGATGAAAACTCTTTGACTTAGAGAGCGGAAACAGTAATTTTGGACAATTTAAGGGCCATAATTCAGGAGTGCCTGGGGGGATTTGGCTGGTTATAGAACTTGGTCTAGATATTATGCCCACCAACATATTCACCAAGTTTGATAAAGACCGGATGAAAACTCTTTGACTTAGAAAGCGGAAACCCTGTGGACGCCGCCTGCCCGCCACAGGTGTTCCCATAATATGTCCCGTTTTTCAAACGGGCATATAAAAACTTGAACATACCTGAAAAGCTTATTCCAATTAGAATCAATATAATTATGTAATTCTTTTTAAGAAATTTGGTTGTTCATTATGAAAAACCTTATAAACCTCCACACGTCAACAGTTTTTAAGTTACACCGCTAAACGTCTACCTGACTGTAGATTATCAGTTTATAAAAGAGACGCTTTCATTGGTTATCACATTAAAATCAACATGTAAATGGCATAAACAATAGTAAGTTTAAAAGTGGGGTCACACGTCTTACCAGAATCTACCAAAATTACCGGAATCCACTCTTAACCCGAATCCACCTTAAAAATAATTTTCAGACTTATTTTTTTGGAAATTAATGAATGTATCATGATATCAAAGCATTTTAAAGCAATATGCATCTAGATTTGACTGTAAAGCTACCATTTTAGTTGTCATGTACGTATAAAATTGCTGTACATGCTATAAAATTAAAAATACCTTAAGAAGGATTTTCAGAGATATTATTTTGGAAATTATTATATGTATCGTGATGTCAGAGCTTTTAAAAGCATTATGCATCTAGAGTTGACAGTACCGGTAACATTTTTCGTTGTCATGTAGGTCATTCTTTATGATCATGACAATTAAATGGTTTCTTTTTCTAATTATGTTAAGTATTAAGATAAAACGGGTTTTTCTTGGGATTTCGACGTGATGTCATGTTTTTTTTGCATAACACAATATAGCCACAAAAATCATTTATAAGGTGGATTCTGGTAAATCAGAGCGGAATTTTAAGGATTCCAGTAATTTTGGTGGATTCCGGTAAGTCGTGTGACTGTTAAAAGTGTTATTTGAGGATTATTATTTATTTTATTGATACGTTAGAGACTATTTATGTATTATAACAACAAATGAACATTGCAGAGCTGAAATTTTCAAATGGAAGTGAAAACATGGAAATTTAAAGCAGTGTGATTTCCACTACAGTTTTGATTGTTACTGCTTGAGACGTAAAGACAGACATCTGTAAAAAGTCAGTATGATAGTGGGTCTGTGCTTGCAGTCGAATAATTGAGACTAACCAAGGTATCTGATTCAAACCTCGGCATTCCCTTGCAGACACTTGCAAAATAATCTGGAAATGACTCAGAAAGACCTTGAGGTAGCTTATTCAGTACTTCATAATAACTTGGTAGTGTCATCACATTATGCAGAAGACTTGAGGTTCAAGTCATGTTTGATGCTACTTTTTCTGACTAAAAACTGCCACTTCTAATTAAACAAAATACACCCGTGAAACATGACAGAAATTGGGACACCTGCAGTTTACCGGTACGTAACATTTGTTGTTGTCGTCCCATAAGCCCGCTGCCATTTTAATTCATTTATTCATTGAATAATTAGTTCAGAATATAGTGGTTAATGGGGGCTGCCGCCCCCACGCCCCTGCTTGCATTAAATTATTTATATAATTGCCCGAGCTCTATGTAAACCGTACCGGTAAACTGCATTCTAGCCCAGAAATTTAGTTAAAATAATCTGGAAAAAAACACTTATCTCCTACAGACACATGTTTCAGAGGTCATTTTATGGCCAGTATGTCGGGTTTGGTCAATATCAGCTAATAAATGGGCGATTTGTATCACGAAATGTCTTTGTCCTAAATAACTAATAAAAATAACAAGGTAAACAGTTAACCGAAAAATATGTGATCCCATTTGCACATAAATTTCGAAGACAAAATCGTAACTTACCGAAAAATTGTTGATTGCCGTTGATAGATCGTTTATAAATCTTTCATATGAGACCAGTAACTAAACATAAGTTGGTCTATTAGTGGAGAAAATCAACATTTAATATCAAAATTTATGGGGTGTTACTAATCACCCCAAGACACCCCACACCACCCCAAGACACCCCAAAATAGTAAAAATAAATAATTATATTTATTATAAATATATCAAAATACAGTAAAATGTAAAGGTTCAGCTACATCCAGGCCACACCACGTGGAGGCACTCTCATTATGGCCCTTTTTTGAAATTTTGAAATTCGCCAAAGTTTCTAAATAGGCAGAAATATGATTTTTTTTATTTTTATTTTGAAAATGTAATTATCATAAAATCAAATTTTCTATACTGATTTTATGTTTGGAAAAAATATATACATATAAAATACAAAATTTAACAGTTTAAAAGAAATACAGTTCAAACCCGTTGTGTCGAAGGCGGCGGGAACGTACATCGTTATCGGCCTCAACCACTGCAATGTCAAAACAAATTATTGGCACACATTATCACTCCGAAGATGGAGCACCCAACAACAGGTAAAGACGTATGTGTGCCAGAAAGAAAGTATAATCGTCATTTTTTTTGCATGAATCGCAATAAATACTGTCGGACAAACAATTAGTTCTGCACGAACCACACGGCCAAAAAGCAGTTCTCTTACTAACAACAACTTTGCGTTTTGTAGCAGGCATGGTGCCAGAAATTATAATCCAATTATGAACAGAAAACTTAACTTATCCGCCAGAAATTATAATCCAATTATAAACAAAAAACTTAACTTATCCGTCAATGAATCTTTATGCAACACGTTGCCTGATTCCAATATGTGACTGAAAATATTCAAAACTTGCGACTTATAAGCTACTTTCGGTTGACAGTTGACACTATATTTCCAAATTGACATTTAACATACCTGAAAGGTCTGGTGAAGGATCTCACACCTTTAAGAAAAAAGAGGCGACGATGCGCCTGGTAATTGTTAATTTGTGCACATGTGACGGACATGTCACAGGTGCGCGAATTTAATATGGCATTTTTTTGTAAATCAACACGGAATACTATTTGGCACCTGGGGTACAGCGCGGTTCCAGACAACTGGTTATACACCTGGGAAGTCCTTTACAAAAGATATTCGAATACACCATACCTTGTCAACTGTCATACCGGGGCAACGTACTGTGTATCGTATGGTGGATTTCCGTAGTTTACAGGTGTTCAGCGGTGTTGCTCAATGTCATTTTTGAGCAGTAATAATTTATTTTTAGTTTATTACTTTAATCCTTAAATAAAGAAATTTGAATACACCATATTGTGTCTGATTAGTATAATTATGGACTTGTTAGCACTGTAATGAAATATGGATTTTGCCAAAAAAAAATTAAAAACTTCAACAACTTATTACTAGCAATTGTGTGTACTAAGTAGTCACTGATACTGTAGAAAGTTAGTTTTTAAATCATTAATGCGCAGTGTCAGTCAGCAAGTGTGGTGGCATTGCCGCAACAATCTGACACATTAATCCCTTAAACGCTTGTCGGTCAATGTAAATTTATTTCATACACTTAATCGCCTTCATGTCATGCAAATGTGACAGTTCTTTTATATTTTTCAAAATATTAATTAAATTGGTTATTAAGAAGAAGTTCGCTTTTATAATTTCTAATGTTCATTAAATAACGTTTCATGTAAGCTTTGGCAGTTTGTGAAACTGAGCAGAATTACTAGATGTAAATGAAACGTTACTCACAGTTTGTGCCGATGCGCGAATATTCTCACCCGATGTCGTCTGTTGTTGATCTACGCCGAAATGCATACTTTCACTGACAAGGCTCAAGCATACCAAGCCAGCTCATATATCTGGTGTTCTGTGGCTTTCAACACCCTACAACCTAGTTTAAACCACCAGTGGCAATTTGTTTTGCCACTGACCGTTCCAAGGCGGTAACCCGAAGAGTTCTAAATGTCGTTAATTGTTTGTGGCGTCTTATTTGAATTGGTATCCTTATAACAACATGCTCTCTTTTTCTCTCTTCTTTTTCGCTGCGTGAGGAGGCTGTGTTTCGTGAGTGTGGCGATTTTTGATGTGCATATTTCACTTTTTATACATTGTAAGAGCATATTAAACGATTAAAACTTGTATTTAAAGAAATGTGTAATTATTTAGAACTTTAAACCACATTTTGCCTTTGATCGTTTAGTTGATAAGAAATGCCTGGGAATTCTCGTATATGGTTTGTGGAAGTTTGCAGAATTCAAAATGTCGTTGATTTAAAGACATTGTGCAAAATATGCTGGCGATCACGATACAGAGACAAAGGTTGGAAAGGAAACACTTGAGCGATACTGTGCTCTTAATGAACTATGTTTTTACATTTTGAAGGACCAGAGGTTCATGCTATGTAATACCTGTTTTTAACATTAAATATATGGCAGTAAGTATACACCATATAATATAAAATGTGTGTTAGCATGTAAAATTGTAGAAAAGGCAAGTTTTCTGATTCATGAAAATTTGCATACACTAGGTAACAGGCGGCGTTTTCCAATTATTTTCGAGTATTTTCAAGTATTTGATTGCTCTTTTAATCGGTAGTTTATTCAAATTTTAATCTAGAAACGACGGAACATCCTGCATCCTGCAGATATAGCAGTATTGATATTTCATCTACTCACGATACAAATGGCATTGATTGCTCGGCACTGTCTCTGTTTCTTTGGTCTCTACTGTCCTTAATGTGCCTTTTAGTAAAACATAATATAGGCAAAACTGTTTACTAAAGAAAAAGAACACAACTCAGTGTTTGTCTTCGCTTGCATCATGTTCGTATCGGGATTCATTGTTTCTTGAATTGGTAAACCTTTTATGTGTCATCCCACATTGAACGTCAACTGCTGCTTATTGAAATAAAATAACAATATATATCTAAATATGTTTGATACGGCATAAATACAAAACTAACCCATTTTGTACAACGTTAATCTTAATGATCAATAAAGTTTGAATGTACTGACACTTTTATTTAATTGCAAAGTTTAACGTAAAACGTTAACATTAAATTTGACAGTTAATTATATTACAAATGTTCAATATTATAATATATTATATAATGATTGTTAACGTCCATAAAACTTTGAAATACGCCATCAGGAATGGCCACATAAAAAAAAGAAATATGCATATCAGGAGTCGTCACTCACAAAACACATCCTCTCCAAGCAGCGAAAAAGAAGAGAGAAAGAGAGAATGTTTGTTATTAGTATGTCGATTCAAATATTACACAACAAACAATTTACGAAAAAGAGAACCTTTGGGGATACCTGCCACGGGGTGTGGGATGGGCGGTTTCACACAGCGCCCCTCCCCCGCCCCCACCAAAAAATGCCGAAAAGAAGTGATATGAGAACCTGTTGGAGCAAATGAGAGGTTGGTGCACCCTAGAACCTGGTATAAACCCCCAGTGGCAATTTTATTTGTATATTTGACAGCATATTTTTCGCTAGTATCGCTTTTTTGTTAGTTTTGATTGTTGATTCCGCCGCAAATCGCCAAAAATGAATGTCGTTATTTATCGTTATCTGTTACTGTTGTGATACATGTATGTACATATGTCAAGTTAAAAAAATAAAAATACATCTTTGATTTTTGTATGTATATTGCGAAATTAAATGTTATCATCAATCAATGCATTCGAATATATGCAGATATCGAATTATATACAAATATCCATATGGAATAACATAACAGTATGCATTCTGTAGGTTCGTATTATTCGAGTTGTGTATGTAAACAATATCACGCGAGATACGCAACGAGAAATAATACGAACCTACAGACTGCATAATGTCAAAATGTTCCTTATATTATAGACTTTTCTCCTCAAAACAAATTCATATAAACTAAAAAACCCAACATTTAAGTCAAGAACGTGGTTTACAAAAGAGTAGAAATAAAAATAGTAACGCGATAGTAAATTTATGAATGACGCAGAAAATTTTTGAATGGCGTAAAAATATCGTAACGGTTGTAAAACTGAGACGGAAACTTCCTTCCATCCCACTTTACATAGCAATAGTTCACAATAGCTGTATCCTGTACTAGTTAAGATTTTAACAAGTATGTCTTTGAAACAAGAGCAGAAAATAGCAGATATCCGGGTCTTTATCTCAGCCTTGATCAAAATTAGCATCAAATCACGCTCTTCTGCTGAACGTTAGGCCAATGACATTATGCGGTCCAACTGTAAATGAATCATTCCAAAGTAAAGTTGAAATTTAGAAGCTCGTGAATTATAGTGTAGGCAAAACTATAAAGAAAAATAAATCGCGTGATATAAAACAAAATAGAAGTACGTTTTTATGTTCGACATGATTTTTCTCTCGGATTATGATATTTTAATAAGGAATCATTCTGAAATATATATTTTAAGTCAAGTCAGAAAGTAGCTTTGGAAATATCATATAACTGAATAAATTTGTTTATTTTATTTACAAACAAAGTGACATTTATACAGTTATGATTTATTTATCACAAAGATAACGTCAGGTATTGTGTTTTTTACAATACATAGAGAGATATATTTTATCGAGTTGTAAACGACATTTTACTGCGAAATGGCACGTCGTTCTTATAAATATGCACACTTGAAAATGTATCCGACCGCTAGATTAACGACAAGTATTGTGTATTCTTCTACTGAGGCCATTCTCAGATCCCAAAAATCTAATTAAATTAAACCGAGAGAACTAGATTTGAGACTAGTAGCATATTCAGTGTATACTCTTTACCCGTACAGTCAATCAGTGCTATTATCATTTAAGTCCTTTGAAGGTCGTTGAGCACGATACTTATGCACTATGTTTATAGTACTTCTAAATTTACTTTTGTTTTAATATTTCGGCCAGTTTATAGATAGGTGGTTTCAATATCCCAGCCAATATAGTTTGGATATTGTCCAATCACCCCAAGGATATACTTCCTGCTTTTTAAATTTTGCCTTTGGCGTCGTCTGTGATATGCAGGGTTTATATTCTAAGATCCCTGTCAAAATTCTATTCTGTTTAGTTCCGCCCATTGTTTTCTCGTTTAGGGCCTTCCAATTCTTTTATCTGGGGCCATACGCCGCTGAACATGGAATGGTATTAATATGAAAATACCTCATTGAAGGTTCCATGTTCACCTCCATATGCATACCATCGTTTGGGATGGATCGAAATTGTACTATTTAATGGTGTAATTACTGAGTTGCGCTCAACCCGGGGCTAGGCGGCGTGGGTAGTAATATGAATTCCCATTACTGCCCATGAACAGGCTCAATCAAACCGAACCTGCAGTATTTTCATTTGTCGTGTTCGGTGGCTTTCGAAGTTCCCTTTTCATCTATTTATCCAGTTTCTTGTTAGCTGAAGCTGGTCCCACAAAGGCCGAATGAAGTTGTACTTTGACCAATATGTAAACGGGAACCACCGAACACGACAAATATATACATTGAAGACTCGGTTTGAAGAGCCTGTACATGGGCAATAATGTAAAAGCAAATTACTTCCCACGCCGCCTAGCCCCGTGTTGAGCGCACAAATAGTGGCACAAATAAACAGTACAATTTCGATCCATCCCAAACGACGGTGTGCAAACAGGGAACCTTCAACGCGGTATTTTTCAATATTCCATGTTTAGCGGCGTATTGTCCCAAGTTATAATATTATAAGAATATATCTGCCCTAAACGAGAAAACAAGGGACTGAAAACAAACATGAAATAATTTTTACAGTATATCTGAAAAATATAAATTTTGAATAATCACATATTCTGCATAATGTTATTAGGCAGAAGGCGAAATTATTGTTACATAATTATTAATATGGTACATAAGTATCGCGTTCAAAGACTTTCGCAGTGCGTTACTGATAACAGTACATATTACGCCTTAGCAGCCAATCACCAGGCTTTATACAAAATATTCACAAAATTTTGTATATCTTTAAAGTTATTGTCATCAATTAAAAGTACGTGTGGATATTTTACGGCCGCCTCATGGCAGAATCAACTAGACGCAGATATTTAAATAGATGAAAAAGGAATTTTTAAGTCCATTGAACACGACGGATATAAAATACTACAAATTCAGACCTCTTGCCCGAAGCTTAGCTAAATGTATACATAAAAATATGTTCATTGACCTTCAAAAATGGTAAAAGATAACATCACCTGGCCAATCCTGATATGAATATATTGCTTTTCTATTTATTTACACAAATCTCAGTTATAACAAAACTGTGACAAGTACTGGACATAAAATGCATTTCTTTTATGTGGTTGTTTGAAACTATTGTTTTTTTGATTTGCATATTTTTTATTTTCGAAATACATTCTATTATTTGAAATTATTTTAGCTCTTTATAATTTATTAATATAATCTTTGCAGTTATTTAATTGATATGCGTAATTCAATGTTATTGTAATGCCAGTTTGTGAACTAGCTGCTTTTATCAGATAAATGTTTAGCTGCTTTTAATGTGTTGTTTTTTCTCTCACGCGACCTACATTTCTGCGTGATAATATATTAGTTGAAGTTATTCGACTTAGCATCAAGGGCAACACTAGAAATCGTTCATTCATCGAAAATTCCCCCAACAAATCAGTTGAAAAGAGCGACCTACTTACACTAACAAAATGTACATGACATCCTTAAAACACTTGACCAATTATTCTGACCGAGTCAGCAATACACCTCAACATCAAGTCTAACTTATTGTGAAATTCCGGTTTTCCTATTAATCTCTTAAAACCAAATTATAAGAATCATAATAACGCGTCAATATTTCGTTACTTCTTTATTTTCGGCTAGAATACAGTACAAACCACTGTCGTGCTCGGTAATGCTCACTGTAAAACATGAAACACTTTTGTTGTTATACATTTACTATATCTCTACTGGTTATATTATGTGCGCCAAGCCTGATTCGGGACGTAAAAGGAAGTGAAGGTGAGTATACAGCTATTTCGCTGAAACGTTTATGTTCATTTTTATGTAAACTATTTCGAATCGCAGTTCAAATGCTTTAAGTATCCATGCAAAATTCAGAAAAAAACTGCGAATTATTGGCGACACTTTCAGCACAATATGTGTACTATTTATTTTTGTAATCACTCTGGACACTATCGATATATGTATATTATTGTGAAATGTAGTCCTTCTTAAGGTTCTTAGGCAAGCATAAATCATACTTTTGGTTAACGTGCAGTTCGAATGTTTATGTGTACGTATACTGATAATGTGTACTGATGAAATTAAGTTATGTGCCGAGAGCGTAATACGTATACTAATAATGTGTATTGATGAAATTAAGTTCGGTGCCGAGAGCGTAACACGTATTCTAATAATGTGTATTGATGAAATTAAGTTCGGTGCCGAGAGAGTAAATTAAACCAGTTGCTGTATTAAGCCAGGAAATTCTGAACGGACATGTGTGGCCAGTCGGTAGTTCTCATCTATGATGATCACATGAAACGAAAACAGAAACAAATAAGTAAAGATCTCACATTTTGCTTAGGAGATTGCACGAAATTAAACCTCCGAGCGAATACTAACTATTTAATATATAGTTTTATGAAAATAAAATGATTTAACGGCGCGAACAAATGTTCGTGCAAAAAATGTCATTTATTTCTTCTCGCGAAATTTTATCCCCGCGAAAGTAAATGATGCCACAACAGCTTACTACACACATCCGAGGTAAAGATCACCCATGAACAAAAGCCATCTATAAAAACAATATTTAATTTACCGGATTGACTGATTTAAAGAATAAATATCTTATAAACAAGGAATACCGGTCTTCAAAGACCACTTTTATATTTGCCCCTGAGTGGTCTTTAAAAACAGGTTTAAATGTGTTTGAATATAACGTCAACTACACATTTATCTTGAGAAAACATTAAAAATGCAAAACAATTCACACGCTTAAGCACTTTTTCTCCAATAGGTGTTATGCTTTGATTTGTTACCTTTATCCCTGTCATCGCGTTCTTGTTGATTTGACTGTAGGTGTTCTGATCTCGGTGAGTTCATTGCGTACATGCCCCTTTGACTTTTCAGTGCATTTAGCTTCTTATGTTTTATATGTTTGTGTGTTTTTGCATGCACCATTGTAAAGCTAATAGTGGGTATTTCACTAACACAACTTGTGCTTGTTTTGTAATATGATAACCTGCTGGGGAAAGTGTGAGGCTTTGATTTGCCACTGACCGTTTAAAGTCGGTATCCCCAAAGGTTCTCTTTTTAAGTTCATTGTTTGTGGCGTCTTATTTGAATTGACATACTTATGACAAACATGCACTCTCTTTCTCTCTTCTTTTTCGCTGCGTGGGTGGCTGTGTTTTGTGAGTGTTGCGATTCCTGATGTGCATATTTCACTTTAGTACATCATGTTTGCTCTCCTTCTGTGAAGCTTGCGACAGGTAAGCTATCTACTGTAAATCTTATATCATATAAGTTATCTACTTGGAAATCGTACATCCTGCAATTTCTCTTCCTGTTAAACTTACATCATGCAAGCTTTAAACCTGTGGCATATACAACAGCTCCAACTATGACCCTTACATCATGCAAGCTGTGAACCTCACTTCAAACATATACACGAATTCAACCTGTCAATATTTTATCATGCACATTTTTTCCTGTGAATCTTAAGTCCTACATTTACAAAAATTCACCTGTCAATTTTTTATCATGCACGTTTTCTTCCTGTGCATCCTAAATCATACATATTGAAGAATTCCACTTCTCTATCTATCTGTGATTCTTAGATTTTACTAGCTTTTCATTTGAATCTTCTAACATGCAAGTCCTCTGTGATATTTTTCTAAAGTGATCGTGACAATAACTGAGTCTAAAATATAAATGTACGGATTGTTAGAAAGTCATAATGAGATCTTAAGTACTATTTATACGATAATTTCAAAATATCAAATTGGTTTAGTAAACGGCACCGGCAGAACTCCAAAAACAACATGAATAACATATTAAATAATATTTTTTGTAATGCCATCATAAAGTGGGAGGAATATAGAGAAGCACTCGTCCGTCCGTACGTACTTCTGTCCGTCCGTTCGTACCTCCCCAAATCTTGTTGCATCAACTCCTCCTAATTATAAGGCGGATTTTTTTCAAACTTGCATAGATGATCAAGCAGTATGTGTAGATGATCGTAAAGAAAGGATTCTTTCCTGTGACCATTTTCCAGAGTTATAGCCCTTTGTAAAAATCAGTAATTAAATCTTGCGGCACCAAGGCTTCATTAATTTTCTGAGGGATTTCATTCAAATTTGCACAGACGATCAAGCAGGATGTGTACATGATCGTAAAGAAAAGATTTTTTTCCAGCCACTTTTTACCACAGTTTTGACCCTTTGTCAATTTCAGTAATTAAATCTTGTGGCATCAACTCCTCATTACCTATGTGAGAGATTTCTTTCAAATCTGCACAAATGATCAAGCAGGATGTGTACATGATCGTAAAGAATTACTAAAGCCATTTTTACCAGAGTTATGGCCCTATCTATTTTTCAGTTATGAGATCTTGTGGCATCAACTCCTCATTTACTATTGGAACGATTTATTTCAAGCTTGCACACGTGATTATGCTGGATGTGTAGATACTCTTAAAGAAAACGTTTTTTTTTCGACCATTTTTCACCAGAATTAAGGTTTTTGTAAAATTCACTTACAAACTTTTCCACATTTTCTATTTGGCTGATTTCTTTCAAACTTGCAATTATGATTAGACATGGTGTGTAGATTGTTGTAAAGGACATTGTCTTGCAACCATTTTCACCAGAGTTATGGCCCTTTGTTTATGTTAGTCATTACATTTTGTGGCACTACTCGTCATTTACCAATGATGATCACCAAATGTTGTTAATACATTAATACATAATTTTGTTACAAATGTTGTTGCAGCATCGATGGCCTGGGCACACTGTCTAGTTTGAAATTATAGTGAACTTACGTTTACATTTCGGTGAACAACATTTTGTGCGTGTTGTTGTTGTTTCTTTCTTAATTAGATTCCTCGTTTTATACAATATCATGTGCAAAATGTTTTGTAACCTTCTGCGAAATGTTGAACATAGTGATGAACATGACTTATGACTTAAATGTTATGTAAATTGTATTTAATGTATGTAAATTGTATTTAATGTATGTAAAATGTATTTAATGTATGCAATATTCATTTTCTTCTACTGGTTTGGGAACTGTTAACATAAGTAAATTGATTTGTGATTATAAAAATTAAAGAAATAATGTAACCTCGTGGGTCTTTGAACATCAAAACTGTTACAGTGTATCTTCTGTGACGCATCGTGACTTAAATTGGACTTTTGATAAAGACTATTTCGACCAGAGCAGACCCAAATCGGTCCGCTAAGTCTGGCAAGGGTCTATACTGTTTGCAAGTCCGTTAGAGAATCAATGTTAATTTCGAAATCAGATTATATCCTCTTTGGACCGTTAAAGAAACAACTTTAAGCAGGATCTACAATTGTTGTCAGACTGAGGGAGCGTCAGATATCTTACAATCGAAATGAATTTTAAAAGGTTTTTGTTTAAACATGTCTATTGCTCTACTTCATAATAACATTGAAAAAAACATGTTCAGACTTAAAGTCATACCAAATACATAGTATGAACTAAGACACTGCCTCGCTCGAAATCGACAACCGAAAACTAAAACTACAGTGAACAATGGCTGCTCATTAACATTCTGTTGGTATCTTCTTAACAAGTTTAATGTAGGCATTTTAGCAAATTAATATAACTAAAATCTAATTTCATTCTGTTGTAATGTTTTATTTTATATTACAGTTTATGGATATGGTGAGCATAATTGAAGCATTAAATATAAAATTCTGTATTCATATATTATTATGTATACTGGCTGCAAATAAAAAGTTACCACTTTTACCATTTGCATTGATTTATTGAAACTATTCAGTATCGCGAAATAGCACTAGTACATTCTTGCAATTTTGGGTAACTCACTGTCATCAGGTATTTTCTGCTGAATTTACTTAACAATTGAAAGTTTCCAATGTTTTCTTTTAAGACAAACTCTGGCGTTTATTTTCTCAACCTTTGAAAATAGAAAAAACATAATGGAAACCAGGTAACTTGAAATTGACAGAATGGTGGCAACATAGTAATTGTTTCAAATTTAATCATAAGTAAATGTTGAAATTCCCATACAGCCATTCAAACTTAATCAATTACTTACAGCCGTTAGTTATTATCAAAGTAATTATTAAAGTGTTAACTTTCTATCGACAAGGAGTATATATATGGTAAACCCCTCATTGAGACCACACTGATATTAAGACCACCTTCATAGTAAGGAAACTCAGCCAGTATCCTATTTTATAGTTTTGATATACCTTCCCAAAATATAAGACCACTCAACCATAATAACCACCGTTTCCCAGTCCCAAAGGCGGTCTTAGCAAATGTGGTGATAATTGCCACTATAAAAGAAATTCTAATAATTCTTGGTATTGCACAAAGATTTATTTCACAAATAAAATTTAAAAAATCGAAGTCACCTTGAACAACTGTAAAATCAGTCACATTTGAATTACAAGTCAATAATCCTATGCTATTCATTCCTAAATATACCTTTGTGAAATCAAATAAACCATGTTTGAATTAACCCTTTCCTCTATATATATATGCAATATTTTATTGCAGATCCTGGTCAGGGAGAACATACATGCCATGTAATCAGGATCTACACTGTTTGCTTTCTGGTCAGAAATAGCTTAATAAATCATTAAACAAACAGTTTGATATCTTTTTAGTTCATATCTAATTAAAGCTATAGTGCGATTATATTAACCTGCCCATTATGCATACATTACACAGTGGTTGAACGTGCTATTTTGAGACGGGGATATCCTTGCTATTTTGGACTGGTCTTTTGCATTTGTATGTATATCTTTAAAACTTCATTCACTTCCACGTGCGTCGATAGCGCAGTTGGTAGGAAGGCAGAAAATAGCAAACAACATTTTTTTTGTTTGCCGCTTGGCGCGGGTTCGAGTCGTACTTGGATCTTTAATATTTGCGTTTTATATTGTAGATGTTTATTGTTTATTTGTGTATTTTTTTAAATATTATGGTTTTTGGGGGCTTTATTGATTTATTTTTATGGACTTTTTATTCTAATATTGATATTTCCATGTCACAAATTATATCAGTACAAAATATTTTAAACATATCACAACAGTTCTGTTTCACTTGCGGTGTCAGTGCCACTGTCACTGTCGTCATCATCGCTGCTGTCATCGACAAGATTGATCACAAAGTTGTCCATATTAGCATCAATCACTACATCTCTCGATTGGTAAAAAAGTATAAAACAAAAATGGCTCTAGCAGGACTCGAACCACATACCTTTAGCGTTTGAATGCTGCACTTTACCACTGAGCCATTCCGCTTTCATACCTGCCTAGCGGAAAGAAGACACCTATATACTTCATGAATAATGGATTTCCCGTTGAGGTAATGACGACTTTCACGCTTTGGTGATAAAGTTAAAAATATCACAACCAACCACCGAATAATGTATGCAAAATGGGCAGGTTAATATAATCGCACTATATACTGGTATTAACCATTTACTTGATAGATCTATACACCTTTATTGAAAATTAAACAGTGTAGAAATTGATCAACGGGCACAGTTGTACCATCTGATCAGGATCTACACTGTTCGCATTCTAATATATGTATTATTTCTAACCAAACTGAAAACAGTGAAGGTCCTAAGGACGCTCAGACATCACAAATGTGCAAAATAATCGAGATCTACACCAGTCACACATGCAATAAAATGCATACATATGAAGTCAAGAGTTATGATAGTGATTCATATTGTACTGCATACGAGGCCTTAGAGGCATAATTTTGCCAACAATGCTGACACATAACTACACAAAAATGTGTCCAATGCAATTCTCAAAACATAATCCGTCTACTGAAAGCCAAAAGCGGTCTTCAACCTTTTTTTCTGTTGCCGATGACCCCTTCTGGCTTTTAATAGATGGTATGTAAAAATAACCATTAGTAAAAATATGGAAAATAAAATATTTGTCAACTGAACTCGGTACAACTTAAACAAATAATGTGTCCTAGGTATGCAATGCTCAAGAACATATGCAAAAATAACAATTTTGTCAACATTACCTACAAATTACTCGTACAAAAATGCATCCAAGAACATATGCAAAGTTAACAGTTTTGTCAACATTACTGACACGTAACTCATATAAAAAATGTGTACGAGGGATGCAATACTCAAGAGCATATGTAAAAATAAAAATTTTGTCTTCATTAATCTCACTTACATGTAACTCATACAAAAAACACATCCTATCGATGTAATGGTCAAGAACATATGTAAAAGTAACAATTTTGTCTACATTACTCATAGCAAAAATGCATTCTATAGATGCAATGCAGGATCTTAACTGTTCGCTTTTTTATTCATTAGGTTATTTCTGACCAAAATGTGACCAGTGCAGATCCTGATCAGATGAAACTGATGTGCCGGCTGATCTGGATCTACACTGGTCGCACATGGGTATTTATGGAGGAAAGGGTTAAAAACAGTGAAATACCTTTTTTTACATTGTCACAAATTTGTTTTCTATCTGTTAAGAAGCATTTAGCTAAGATGCCCCTCTTTCTTTACCAATCAGATGGTATATAGTGAGCGTGTGATTTGTGTAGTATTTTCAATTGTCATTTTATTCTACTCTTCCACACACACACATTCTTGGAGTTTGAATTCTTCATTTAATATCTTTCAGAGCATAACAAGTTTTCCAATTAAACTTAAACATAGCATTATGTTGGCATTTTGCAGAGTAAGTTTTTAAATATATATATGTGTAGACAGTCTGTTGTTCAATCTGTCAGTCTGTGGTGCTATGTTGTCCAACAATTGCATTGAAAGATCTGGTCACATAAAAACAATTTAACAGCAAAATAATTAGAATCCTGGGCTAGAAGTCAAATTCTTCACAGAAGACCTTGGATGTTCATCAACAACTTAATGTTTTCAAACACAGCATTGCCCATAAAAGTTGCTGAGTAGTTGTTTGGCTCTTTCCAACCACTTATGAGAATTAATGATACATTACCCATTAATTCATTTAGTTTTTGCAGATTTACCACGTTGACAGAGAAAAATATAAACGCTTTGTATGTTCCAACTTGTGATGAAGAATTCAAATACAGTGGAGGCTTGTCAAATCATGCCGCAGACAGCTGAAGTTACAGACTGGCTGAAAAAGTAAAATATTAATGATGAACCATATTTATTACACTGAATAACGTTCACCTGTAGTGCACATAAAGAAATACAAAAATAACTTTTAAAATAAAAGATCTATCATTGAAAAATTAATCAGATATAATGGTATTTGGAATGGTGAAAGATTTGAGATGTGTTAAGGAAATTTATGAGCTACAGTACTATGTTTATTATTAATAAAAGAATTTTAATAAAAATAAAACCATAAACCTACAAGAGTACTTTTGTTTGCATCATGCCAGTCTTAGAATCAGACACTTCATTGTGATACTGCTGTCAAAGCTGCACTAACCCATGATTGACTGTGTCATCTTTCTAGCATCACCTGGACCTGAAATATGACAGGAAGTGTTGAGAAATTATTCATCTTGTAAATATTATATTTAACATTTTACTCCAGAAAATATGCCTTTTGTCACATGGGCTACCAGTATAGATCCAGATCAGCTACCACATCTGTGTCTTATGATCTGGATCTAAACTGTTAACGATTTGTCAGAAATAACCTGAAGAATCTAAATGCAAGCTGTTACATTCTGATCAGACAGAATGGTTTAAGATGTAGTCCATATCTGATGGCTTTCATTTGGGTATGGAAAACATTTGGGTTGTTTAAAGTGTTTGAAGCCCAGTGGCTTCACTTGGGTATGAAAAATAGTTACATTTTTATGATGATATTAATGAAAGAAAAATGAAGTATAAAGTCTGAATTATTTGAACAAGAAAAACCTGGGAATGGCATGATCTACTCTCCCCAAAATACCAAGAAATTTTAGAACACCAAAATTAATAAAATATATGACAAAATAGTGGTTCATTTAAACCTTTAATAAACATTTCCTCCAAATGTGGTAAACACGGCTACGCCGTGCATGAACTTTAAATTTGCCACAAGAAATTAATAAAACATCAAATGCCTTTATTGAAGAATTTCACTTTTCCTGAACACCACTTCTTTAAATATGTACTATTGCCGGTATATTAATTTTAATTTTTTTATAAAAATGAAAGAAATTTAACACACATTAATAAAAATATTAAAGGATCATTCAAAGGCATTCCCAAATACATGTTGTTATTTTTAAAAATCATCTCTTTCAATGGTTTAGTGCACTTAAACCATTTTCTCCATAGATATGCATTTTATCAGGAGCAAAAAATTAGAGTCAAATCAGCCTGCAAAAGTTCAAAAACAGTCTGGATCTACTATGTGTGCTTCTTTGTTGAATTATCTAAAGGATCTAAAGGCAAACAGTGAAGATCCACAACTGCATCAAAAACTGTTGGTGTTAATCCTTTACTCCATAGATACAATTATATTACATGGGCAATTGTGTACATCCAGATCAGATGGCACATTTGTGATCATGATTTGCACTTTTCACTTTAAAATATATTAGTTTTTTCTGAACGAGATGTCACCAGAGTAGCTCCTGATCGGATTGCATGAATTTGTCAGCTGATCTGGATCTACACTGGTTGCATACAAGTTAAAATGTGTATATGGAGAAAAGCATTAAGTTCTTGCAGCAATTAATCACTGGGAATCACAACTTCACCCTGCCTTCAACTTCAAAAGTTACAGTAGCAAGTGCTTGTAAAAAAGTTATTTCTTTGGAAACAGATTTGTCATTACAACCTTTTGATGGAATTCGGAATTTTATCATGGTTAGAAACTCAATTTGATAATGGTAAATCATGTTATATAACTTTACTGTCTTTCTTCTGTAAAAAACAAGAAATATGCATATCAGGAATAGATCGATAAAATCTAGAATCTCAACGCTTAGTATGGTACGTTTTGGGTGAAGCCAAATACTAAAATACAGGCTATCGCGGAAAGTCTGTAACAGAAAATTGCGTAAATCAATTAATCTACGGTAATTAATAGTTAGTAATTAATTTTTATGCCATTGCTTTTACTATATTTATATAAGTTTGTACGGCAATGGCATCGTTCTTTATATTTCCACTTTCTTAAGAGACCGCAAAATTTTAGTCCGGATATGAAAGAACTTGATGCGGCAGAAATAAAAACACCCATGAATTTTAACATAACCGCAGAATTTGGAGCCCGCAGAAATAACCACTTATACAGTAGGTATTTTCTTAAATATTGGGTAACAGTTTTGGGGCCATTTGTCATTTTGACAAAAAGTTTCCATACATACTCCTTTTTACGCATGTGTGGCCAGTGTAGATCCAGATCAACCGGCTCATTCGTGCTGTCTGATCGGGATCTTCACAGGTTGCATAATGGTCAGAAATTACCTAATGAATAAAAAAGTAACAAGGTTAGATCCTGATCAGACGGCACGAATGTTCCGGCTGATCTGGATGTAAACTGTTCGCACACGCAATAATGGTGTATCTGTGGAGGAATGGGTTAAAACATGGCTTTGCCGTGCCTGTAACTAAAATAATGAGAAAATGCTCATCAAAATGAAACTCTTTGCAAAACACTGTTTTGTCATTTATACAATAATTTAAATGGGAATTTAGTTAAACACTTGTTGCTTAGGTACTAAGTCAGGTTAAAAATAAAAAGTCCATATACAAGAAGAGGCATTACTCTGTCACATTTGATCTTAAAGATTTTGGCATCAAGTGTTGAATGCATGTACATGTAAGCAATAATTATTATCTATTTGGGTACACAGCTTCACTATGTATTAAAAATTAAAACTGAAATAAATATTATTCTTAAGTTCTTGCAGCAATTTCTCTCTTTGTGAAACACGGCTTCGTCGTCTCTCAAATTAAATATTGTTATAGAAGCAACTTCTGGTAAAAGTTTGTCTCTTTGAAAAACACCCATGTCTTTTACAACTGTCAAATGTCAAACGTTTGCTTTAATTTGTATTTTTTAACCATTTCCTCTATACATACCATTTAAGGCATGTGTGACCAGTGTAAATCCAGAGCAGCCGGCACATCCGTGCCATCTGATGAGGAATTGTACAGGCCACATTTTCGTGAGAAATAACATAATGAATAAAAAAGCGAACAGTTAAGATCCTGATCAGATGGCACAGATATGTCGGCCGATCTAGATGTAAACTGTTCGCGTACACAATAATAGTGTTACTATGAAGGAAAGGGTTAAAACACGGTTTGTTGGGCAAACAATTCAAACTTAAAGTGCCAGTATTCTGTTATTTAATGCTATTAATGCTAATTCTCTCCTTGGAAAACATGGCTTCGCCGTGCCTGCTTTTAAATTGTTACAGTTGCCAAATGGTTCCTGTTGCAAGTAATTGTTGAAATTAATCTGCAATCAGGGCTGGACAAATCTAGTTTTTTGTAACTTGTCCAGAACTAGCTATGTAAGCATTTCAGCTAGTCCCACTTGCGCAAATAAGCGAATTCTGATTAGTCAGTATTTATACTGTAAAGAAAGAAACAGGAAATTCAATAGGAAGCGTTTAATGGGGGATTGATATTGTTAAAACAGATTTCAAAACATGTTATTTTGTAATAAACTTATTTCTGTTGTAAAACACGATATGCACGTGGTGTTAAAATAGAATATTTTGAGATTGTGTGATACAACTTTCAGCTTGTTTAGGGCTTTGGGCTAGTGGGTTTGTCCAGCCCAGGCAATTGCTGTCTCAACATACATTTCTCTCCTTGGAAAACACGGCTTCGCCGTGCCCACTTTAAAATTGTTACAGTTGCCAAGTGGTTAGTGTTGCAAGTTATTGTTGAAATTTATCTGCAATTGCTGTCAACATGCAATAAAAACTGTTACAATATAAATCCAGAGCAGCTTGCACATCCCTGCCATCTGATGAGGATCTGCAAAGTTCACATTTTGGTCAGAAATAACCTAATGAATAAAAAAGCGAACAGTCTAGATCCTGATCAGATGGCACAGATGTGCAGGCAGATCTGGTTATTAACTATTCGCACACACAACAATGGTGTATCTATGGAGGAAAGGGTTAAAAGTTAATAAACGTGGCTTCGTTGTGCAAAGAATTCAAACTTAAACTGCAATTGTTCAGTTTTTCATTGCAAATTCTTTCCTTGGAAAACACGGCTTCGCCGTGCCTGCTTTAAAATTTTAACAGTTGCCAAGTGGTTCCTGTTGCAAGTAATTGTTGAAATTTATCTGTAATTTCTGTCTCGACATGCATTTCTCTCCTTGGAAAACACGGCTTCGCCGTGTCCGCTTTAAAATTGTTACAGTTGCCAAGTGGTTCGTGTTGCAAGTTATTGTTGAAATTTATCTGCAATTGCTGTCTCAACTTGCAATAAAAACTGTTACAATATCATGATCTTTTCTTTGTTATGCCTTTGCACGACTACAATTATCTTATCCTTCACTTTTTCCGACGTTAGTGGAGGTCTATCTACTATTCTGGGTGTATTCATTTTTAAACTGAAGTATTGATTGAAACGATTTCTAAAATTAAAAAAAAAATCATTCGTCTCTTTTGACATTTAAAACAAACAAACAAACCCAAGCGAGCGAAAGTTTCTTTCAGTGTTCGTTCCAATTTTCTGTTTATTCGCAGCAACAAATCCATTTTCGGATGGAAATGCCATCTTTAGACAACATTTACTCAAGACAGCCATGCCATAAATAATTCCAGTGTGACACCGTTTGGGATAGAAATAAGACAAACACAAAATAATTACCGTAAGACAGCAACTACGCGAAAGGTCTGCTGTCAATATCCACTACGGATAGGGTTCTCAATTTGGTACCGGATCATCTTTAACTTGATAGATGGGGCCACTTCGAGTCTACGTTCATTGTCCATCTTAGGAAGGAGACCATTTTCTTACTGAATCGAGAAACAAAATGGCGGCTTTTCAGTTTAAAAATCCGGAAGCAAGCATTCTGGAGGAAAGTCATATTGTCCAATCAAAAAACCCGTATTTTACAGGGTATTTTGCAAACCGGAAGACGAGGTCTCAAAGTTCCTTAGTATAGAGTTTTGCTCATGCGCAATACCGTAATTGGAATCGACACGAATCGTAAGGTCGATTCCGTATTAAAACTCATCCCAAAATAACAAATTCATAAATATGTAAAAACTATAAATTGGTATTTGCTGAGAGAGCATTAAAAAGACAAAGATGCATGCGCTGTGAGAATGCAATGTTTGTGTGCAGAATGCATTAATACTTTATTTACAAAGACCTTTTAATATCATGAAGATTTGCACAGTCAGACTATATTTTTATTATTGTGTTATTTATATGTATGTAATCAGACTATTTTATTTAATTATTTATACAGTATAAACATTATTTTTGTAATAAATTTACACAGACCATTTAATATAATAAAGATTCACACAGTACGATTATATTTTTTTTATTTATTTGTGTATAATCAGACTATTTTTATTTATTAATTTATTTACATATTTTTACAATAAATTTTGATCAAGAAAAGAGCACATTCTTTCAAAGTGTATAATGCTTAATTGGTACTAAAATACTTTTTAAAAAGAGATTTGAATCATAAGAAAACACATTATTTCCTTATAGAACATTACGTTACTACTGTTGCAATTGAGAATCCAAGTAAAGATTCATTGATCTGAATTACATCAAACTTCATACAAATGCAAAACTGAAAAAATAACGTCTTTGGACACATTGAAGAACGGGCCATTTTGATATCTGCACTATTGTTAAGATAATTTATAAAATCATTCTGCACAATGTCTATTAACAGCCTTTTGATGAAAATATTAAAAAGTAGTAAGCTTGTACTTACTACAAAACTTATTGAATGTTACCTAAATGTTATGGTTCACTGTGACAGCTATATACTTTCTAACTCTTTAACACTTTATTTCAGATGATGAGAGGACAACTTCTGATGATCCGTTTACCGATGTTGTATGTGGTAAGTTTTGTTTCTAGAATATTTACACTTCAACTTCATCCTCTACGATGAAGTCCTATTATTCATCTAACGAATCATAAGTTCTGATGGTAAACAGTGTGACGTATTATTTTAAAGGCGTTGCTACAGTAGAGCCGTTCACAATTTATTGGACGTAAACGATGTTTTGACGTGTGACGTTACCTTGCAGGCACGTTTTGCCACGAGTTGCCGCGAAAACGCGTGCCGTCATTCACTTTGTCGTCAACGTAGCTGTTCCAACAGCCATTCGAAAAAGCCGTATTATTACGAATTCTTCTAGTTATTTCTGTATTAATGAGGTTATTAATGAGTGTAAATATAAGGATTGAATCGATAGTTGATGGTTTCCATTTGGGTATGAAAAACAGTTGGATTGTTTAAAGTACGCGTGAAGCCCTTCGGGCTTCACACACTTTAAACAACCCAACTGTTTTCCATACCCAAATGGAAACCATCAACTATCGATTCAATCCTTAAATGTCAAGTAGGATACATGCATTTAGAAAACTGTATATTAACTACTTTAATTTCAATGCCGAATTAAGCTTACAAAATGCCCAATTTATGTAACAATATTGAACTAGTTATACTTGTGAGGATGAAAACTGTGTGCATTGTTTTATGTTCAATATATAAAAATTATTTGTGAACATTGCAAGTTGAAACCCACGACGTTACATTTGCGAAGGTGGAGTCAGCGTTGTAAAGCAAAAGTCAATGTGCTTTTAACTATAGTAACGATTAGGCATAAATAAATATTTAGGAAGTACTTGAACGTTTATATTTCTTGTTTAAAAAAGTTACGTTTCTAATTTCTTTAAGTATATAATACAATTGTAAAGTCTTCAAAAAATGCATTCAACACTTTTGAGACATCAATCACCTCAGTGATTCACTTATACTAATGATAAAAACAAAGTTGATGTCATGCAGTGATTGTTACGTATATCAGGGCTATCCGATTTACCTTTTTTTGGCGGTACGGGTTCGCTCCCAGCAAGAGGTACTATCATTTAAAATTCACAGAAGCGCTATTTGTGCAGTGTGGCGGCCGTAAAAAGTCTCCCCGTACATAAAGTCAATACTGTTATCAGTAAATTAACCCGTTACCGATGTCATGCAGTGATTATTACGTATATCAGGGCTATCCGATCAACCTTTTTTGGGGTTGTCCCGGTTAGCTCAATCGGTTGCGTCGCAGGAATTGCAGGGCTAGGCGCTGTCGCCGGTTCGCTCCCAGCTAGAGGCACCATCATTTGATTCACCCAGGGCATACAGATTTGCTCTTGTTTGTACGTCCGTTCGTCTCTATAGCAGCCATATCCTTGTCCGAACATAACTTGAGAACAGCTTTTTACACAAAATTTCTGTGAAATTACCATGTGTTGAGAAATCGAGCTTATAAAATATTTCAAAAATTCGTATTTTAGACAGTTTTGGAAAGGGGGTTTTGTGCGGATTGCATCTATGTCCTATGACCTCAATAATTCTAGTTATCTTTATTGTAAACATGCGTAATATAAAAACAATATACCTGACATGTCTTGTTTCTGTAAACGCATACTGGTATATATCACAAAAATCGTTGCATTCGTATTTGTAAATATTAAGTGGAGATTGACCTTTGTCACCATTATTGTGCCAGGGTTACGTCCGATGGAAAAGACGAGAAAGAAGACTGGAATCACAAAGCGTGAACTTTACCGCATAGTTGGCGGGTCTGAAGCAGCTAAAGGATTTTATCCATGGCAAGTTGGAGTTCGGGTTTCAGACGAAAAGACTGGAGGAGACAAACACTCGTGTGGGGGTACCATCCTCAGTGAATACTGGATTCTGAGTGCTGCACATTGTTTCAGGTAGGAGAATTTAAATAAGCCTTAACAATAAATAATTAATACTTGTACACATTTGTTTTTCGAATAAAACACATTTTTCAAAGAATCAAAACACATTTTCGAAGAAAAATGTTAAACGGCTTTTTATCCGCGGGGCATCGTCTTTTAACAGGCTAGTCATTCGACTCATAACTTTGAAACTAGTTTAGATATGAACTTGAAATTTAAACAGATAACATGTATTCACTGTCATAACCTTCATAGTTACCGAATTACATAAATCCTTGTCGTTGAAATGTCTGATAGAAGCAGCAGCAGCAAAAGTAGTAGAAGTATGTGGTGTGGCTTCCAATGGTAAAATGAATAACTATGCTTGGGATTATAGTTTCTTATGGTTCATGAAAATATGAATGTGATATAGCTGCTGCTCGTAATTCAATTTCATTTAAAAAAATTATGTTTGTATATTTCCCGATTTTTTTCCTTAATACCTAACTGGTGTAACACTGTTAATTACCAGCAGTCTTGTAAATAATATATGTTTTGAATATTTCCCTTTTTAATCTAGCATCTAATTGGTGTAAAATTGTTAAACTTCAGCATGTACTTCAGCTTGTACTTCTATATTTTAACGTGAAGTAATGATAAACCGAACTTGCTTTGAAATCTTTTTTCGTGTTTAAACTAGCACATTTACACGTTTCAAAATCAATCAATTTATAATATTTTAACTATATGTTTTAATAAAATAAATATGTATTTCATATTTTAAGGGTGGTTTGCAAATTTACTGTATACGCGAAAAATCTCCGGATGAAAATCTATCGTTTTCAAATCTTAATGGTACATTCAGAAATTAAAAATAGAAATTGTATTGAGTTCGCACAGCCATATCACAATCAATATTCGAATATTCTTTAGCATATTCGAGTATTTTCGAATCGTTTAATTTTTATTCAACATTTGTCCAAGTTTAATAATATGTCCGTAAGCTCAATGTGTTGAAATATTCTATTTGACCGGTTTAGGAAGATTGTGACAAGCCTATGAGTTTAAAAAAAAACAACTATCATTTGGAAGAGACAACGCCTATATATATTTTAACACATTCCCGAATACTCAGATACGAAACCAGTATTTGAATATTCGTCGTCAAACAGATGAAGGGACGATCGGACGAACGAACGGACGGACGGACGTATGTATTGATGCATGGATTATTTAATCATAAACGTATCATTAACGTGTACACTATTTCAGGACCTGTCTTAAAAAAGATGTGACTGTTCGTGTTGGTGACCATGACAACACACAACAAGATGACTATGAGCAGGAGTTTGAACTGGAACACCTTATCAAACATAGCCAATATAATGGTAAATTATGATCGTTTAAAATATTTCTTAACATATTTTTGTAAATATTTCCAAACTATTGAAAAACCAAATGAAATAGATGAAAAGGAAAACTTTGAAAGCCACAGCACACCACAAATATAAAAATATTGCAGGCTCGCTTTGATTGAGTCTGTTCGTATGCAGTACAGGAAATACACATAACTTCCCACACCGCCTAGCTCCCGGTTGAGCGCAGCTCAATATTTATACCAATAAATAGTACCATTTCAATCCATCCCAAATGATGGTATGTATGCACATGGCGATGAACTTGGAACCTTCAATGCTGTACTTTCAGATAAAACTATTCCATGTTCAGCGGCACACTGTTCCAAGATAAAATATGGCGGTGAACATGGAACAGTCAATGCCGTATTTTCAGATAAGTAACGTTCCATGTTCCGCGGCATATGGTTCCAGTAATGGGTTTGCCGTAAAAAGAAAACAATGGGCGGGGCAAAACATTATAGAATTTTGACAAGGAATCTGAGAATATAAAGGCAAAATTAAAAAAAAGCAGGAAATATATACTTGGGGGTCACTGAACAACATCCAAGTCCATATTGGTCGGTATATTGAAACCACATATCTTTACACCGGCTGAAACAAAAGTTATTTCAGAAGTACTTTTCAGTAAGCTGTATCATAAACATCGCGCTCAACGACCTTTAAAGGGCCTAACTGATAACAGCTCTGATTGAAAGTACTTGACGACTGTTTTTATCATAAATTTTTGAAACAACATAACTTATTACTTTTTTTATAAGGAGACAAGTTTAAAGATGAGTAGTTTCAATAAGATGTACTTTTATCAAACCATATAAACAATTAGCTTAGCAAATTAAATTTTCATTATAGCTAATCTGTAAAAAAAACATTAGAATAACACTTGTCGATTCTGGAAGCATTTAGATATCATCTGTCGATTTTGGGAGCATTTGGATATCATCTGTCGATTTTGGGAGCATTTAGATATCAGCTCTAGATTCTGGGAGCATTAAGATATGATCTATCTATTCCGGGAGTATTTTTGATATAAGCTGTCGATTGTGGGATCATTTAGATAGCAGCTGTCGATTCTGTAAGCATTTAGATACATGTATTAGATGTCTTTTGGGGAAGCACTGAGATATCAGCTATCGATTCTGGTAGCAGTTAGATATCAGATGTCGATTCTGGGAGCATTTAAATATCAGTTGTCGATTCTGGGAGCATTAAGATATCAGCTGCCCTTTAGGAGAGCAATAAGATATCAGCTGTAGATTCTGGAAGCATTGAGATATCATCTGTCGATTCTGGGAGCATTTGGATATCATCTGTTGATTCTGGGAGCATTTAGATATCAGCTGTAGATTCTGTGAGCATTAAGATATGATCTGTCGATTTCGGGAGTATTTTGATATAAGCTGTCGATTGTGGGATCATTTAGATATCAGCTGTTGATTTGAGCAGCATTTAGATATCAGCTGTCGATTCTGGCAGCATTTAGATATAAGCTGTCTTTTTGGGGAGCATTGAGATGTCAGCTATCGATTCTGGGAGCATTTAGATATCAGCTTTCGATTCTGGGGGCAGTTAGATATCGGCTGTCAATTCTTGGAGCATTTAGATATCAGTCCTTTTGTGGAGCAATTATATATCAGCTGTCGATTCTGGGAGCATTGAGGTATCAGCTGCCGATTCTCGCAGCAGTTAGATATCAGCTGTCCTTTTGGGGAGCATTAAGTTATCAGCTATTGATTCCGGCAGCATTTAGATATTAGCTTCTTTTAGGGAAGAATTGAGATATCAGCTGTCGATTCTGGCAGGATTTAGACATCAGCTGTAGATTCTGGGAGCATTAATATATCAACTATCGATTCTGGCAGCATTTAGATATCAGCTGTCGATTCTGGCAGCATTTAGATATCAGCTGTCGATTCTGGAAGCAGTTAGATATCAGCTGTCGATTCTGGTAGCATTTAGATATTAGCTGTCTTTTTGGGGAGTATTTAGATATCAGCTTTCGATTCTGGGGGCAGTTAGATATCGGCTGTCAATTCTTGGAGCATTTAGATATCAGCTGTCCTTTTGGGGAGCAATTAGATATTAGCTGTCGATTCTGGGAGCATTGATATATCAGCTGTCGATTCTGGCAACAGTTAGATATCAGCTGTCCTTTCGGGGTGCATTAAGTTATCAGCTATCAATTCTGGCAGCATTTAGATATTAGCTTCTTTTGCGGGGGCATTGCATTGAGATATCAGCTATCGATTCTGGGGGGAGTTAGATATCGGCTGTCAATTCTGGCAGCATTTAGATATCAGCTGTAGATGCTGGGAGAATTGAGATATCAGCTATCGATTCTGGCAGCATTTAGATATCAGCTGTCGATTCTGACAGCATTTAGATATCAGCTGTCGATTCTGTCAGCAGTTAGATATCAGCTGTCGATTCTGGGAGCATTTAGATGTCAGCTTTCTATTCTGTGAGTATTTAGATATCAGCTGTCGATTATGGAAGCAAATCTAATGTGACAATCACATAAATTATTATGTATTTCAGCTATAATTGCTGACTATGATGTAGCATTAATTAAGATTAAGCCGAAGAATGGTAGAGGCATCAAGTTTGGAGATCATGTCCAACCAGCATGTCTCCCGGATCAGACAACGTCTTATGTAGATGGACATAAATGTCTTGTGTCAGGGTGGGGATTGTCGGATTCAAATTATGCTCCTTTTCACTTCAATGTTATGTAAACCAAAATATGCACTTGGTCCAGTACCTCGAAACTATCTGACATTGAAACTTGGAATATATATTCACCATAAAAAATCTGCATAATAATCAACAAGCCCCATATTGAAATCTAAAAGGTAAACTATATTTAACAATAGCAAAGTACTCGTTAGGACTGATCTGTAAAAAGAGCTTCAGATACCAGACAGTAGATGTCAACAATTTTTATATTTCAGAGACAAAGCGTGACTATGATATAGCATTACTGAAGATTAAGCCGAAGAATGGTAGAGGCATTAAGTTTGGAGATCATGTCCAACCAGCATGTCTCCCGGATCAGACAACGTCTTATGTAGATGGACAGAAATGTCATGTGTCAGGGTGGGGAAAAACGAAATTTCCTAGATCCAGTATGTGTCCATATTTTCTCTGCTATTAAAATTAATATTCTTTTCCGTTTTGCTTTCAACTGTATAAACTGTTGTAGATGGACAGCAATGTCATGTGTCAGGGTGGGGACTTATGACAAGTGGCGATATGTAGCTGTTGTATGAATTTTTTCTACTTACTGTTTTAATCTATCTTTTGATATGTTTACTGGTGTCTGTCAACTTATTCAAATTTGTTTAAATGACTAAAATGTACAGATTTTATATTTCATGAATGAATGTATGTTGTTGTTGTTGTTTTTATTATTATTGTTTTATTTGTTTGTTGTTATAAATGGCCTTATTGTAAAATAGACATTATATTTTGTAAATTTAATGTACTAAATAAGTAACATTATTTAAATTAAAATATTATTATTATTATATTATATAAATATATAAGGCTCATGGCTTTTCTGTTTAGACAGGCATTGTGCATTAGTAAATGTCTTCCATCCAATGAACAATTATTATTAAAACCAGCAAACACAATAAACATAGTTTATTGAAAAAGTTCTGGTACTTGATGACAACAATTGCCTGCTTTCTAATGAACAATTCTGATATTTTAACACAGAATAAGTGTTTATATTTCCAGTGGTTTGTCTCTCGTGGGAGAAGTTGAACATGTTCGAATATTAAGATTTCAATCCGGGGTTTTATTTCATTGTAAATCACAGTATTTTTAAATGATACAATAATTCAAAGACATAAACACGAAGACATTATTTTGCTTGCATCACTAAGTTCGTTTCGATCAAGGTCAATGTCTCTGCTGTTATAAAATAATATTCCGGTTTTGGTTTCAACTGTATTATGTATGGTTTAATTTTAAAAACTGTTGGCAGATATGTTGTCCTTTGTAAAACAAAAAGTCATGTAAAACACCCAGCCTCAAAGGTACAGTTTCTTTTCTATTACAGTATATCTTTGCAACAGCAAACGGAGCTTTATTAAAAATGAACATAAAAGTTAAGTTATCTTTATTAGATTTTTCCGAGACAGTATAATTCTGAGAAACAATTGCAAACACTGTGTTTGTAGTAATTACGGTAATTCTTGCTTATTCTGAGTATAACAAAAACACACACTGTCTTCATTGTAATTACAGTAGTTTTCGGTTATTCTGAGTAGCAAATATAGTCACTGTCTTTATAGTAAATACAGTAATTTTCGGTTATTTGGAATAACAAAAACAGACACTGTTACAATATAGCATTTCCAGTAATTCTCGCTTATTCTGAGTAACAAAAACAGACATTGTCGTTATAGTAATTACCGTAGTTGTCGGTTGTTCTGAGTAGATAATATAAACACTGTCTTTAAAGTAATTTCAGTAGTTTTCAGTTTTTCTGAGAAGATAATATAGACACTGTCTTTATAGTAATTACCGTATTTTTCGGTTGTTCTGAGTAGATAATATAGACACTGTCTTTATGGTAATTACCGTAGTTTTCGGTTGTTCTGAGTAGATAATATAGACACTGTCTTTATAGTCATTACAGTAGTTTTCAGTTGTTCTGAGTAGATAATATAGACACTGTTTTTATAGTTATTACAGTAGTTTTCGGTTGTTCTGAGTAGATAATATAGACACTGTCGTTATTGTAATTACAGTACTTTTCGGTAGTTCTGAGTAGATAATATAGACACTGTCTTTAAAGTAATAACTGTAACAGTAGTTTTCGGTTATACTGAGTAGCAAATATAGCCATAGCAAATATGTCTTTCTTGTAATTACACAAAAGTTTTCGTTTATTCGGAAAGACAAAAACAGACACTTTATAAAATAAACAGTAAATATATTCTGGCCTTTTCTGAGTGACAAAAAGCAGACCCTGCCATTATAGTAATTGCAACAATTATTGGTTATATTGAGTACCAAAATATAGACACTGTTTTTAAAAGTTATCGCAGTAATTTTCTTAGTAGCAAATACACACTGTACACTTAACAACTTTTCTAAGTATACAAATTCATACTGGGGCATTTCTGGCTTGATTTTATGACTATTACCCTAAAGTTTTTAATAAACCATGCAATGAATACTAACTGATTTATAAGTAAAACTTCATTAAAAATGACAGACAACTGACTGCTCAAAATCATTTAGAATTCTGACACCCACAGAATATAAATTCACAAAACCAGTTAATAAATGATAGTGCCTCTAGCTGGGAGCGAACCCGCACCGTCACGGCGACAGCGCCTACCCCTGCAATTCCTGCGAGGCAAACAATTGAGCTAACCGGGACAACCCCCCAAAAAGGTTGATCGGATAGCCTTGATACACGTAACAATCACTGCATGACATCGGTAACGGGTTATTTTACTTAAAACAAAAGTGTATGTGAAACTTAATAAACAAATTACGCGTACATACATGTATAAATGAACACTTGGAACCTAGATATAATGCTTTTCTTCTATTTCTGTTAAATTAAATTCATTTCATTCTGATCTTAATGTTTTATAACTGTTTATAGTCAAATCCACATTTTGAGCAAATCAGTTTGAATGCAAAAAAATGTAGTCGCCTATCTTTTAGTTTTCCAATATGCCTGTTAAATTCGACCAATATTTCTAATACGGTAAATCAGATAGTATTTATAGCATTTTTTGAAAGTTTTAGAGCAAAAGCTTAATTATCAAGCCAGTAATGCCCCATTACGAAGGTTTATTCTTAGAAAAGTTGTTAAGTGTATTTTATATTTATAACAGTAATTCGGTTTTTCCAAGTATTAAATACTGACACTGAATTTATATTAATAACAGTAATTCGGTTATTCCATGTATCAAATACAGAAACTGTATTTAT
Organism: Corbicula japonica; assembly: GCA_038501625.1. NCBI lineage: Eukaryota > Metazoa > Mollusca > Bivalvia > Venerida > Cyrenidae > Corbicula > Corbicula japonica. The sequence continues at coordinate 50,879 of JAZAYU010000330.1, forward strand.
ATTTATCATGTTTATAACAGTAATTCGCTTATTCCAAATATCAAATACATGCACTGTATTTATATTTATTACAGTAAGTCGTTTAATTCAAGTATCAAATACAGACACTGTTTTTATATTTATTACAGTAATTCGGTTATTCCAAGTATCAAATACTGACACTATTTATATTTTTCACAGTAATTCGGTTATTCCAAGTATCAAAATCTGACAATGTATTTTATTTATTACAGTAATTTGGTTATGCCTAGTATCAAATACAGACACTGCATTTATATTTATTACAGTAATTCGGTCATTCCAAGTATCAAGTACAGACACTACATTTATAGATATTACAGTAATTCGGTTATTTCAAGTATCAAATACAGGCACTGAATTTGTATAGATATAACAGTAATTTAGTTATTCCAAGTATCAAATACAGACACTGTATTTATATTTATTACAGTAATTCGGTTATTCCAGGTATCAAATACAGACACTGCATTTGTAATTTTTACATTAATGTTCTGTTATTAACAATGTACTTGATAACCGTTATGGTTCTTTTTTAAAGAAAATCTTTAACATAACCATAAAATAGGGCTGAAAGAACAACTTGTAGAAGAAGTATTATCCTCAACGGCTTTAATTTATGCCCGAACAATATATTTTGCTTTATTCGCAGGTTATCCAGATCAGTTGCAATCTGCAATAGTTCGTATCATCAATAATGAAACTTGTCATAGACTTTACAAGAAATACAACGAAATCATTACACCACGGATGGTTTGTGCTGGTAACCTGACACATGGGATTGATACATGTAATGGCGACTCCGGCGGTCCTCTGGTCTGTGACATAAATAGCCGCTATACTGTGATGGGGGCCACTTCCTGGGGAGCAGGCTGTGGTAAGGAGGATGCACCTGGTGTGTATGCTAGAGTCACGGAGTTCCTTCCTTGGATAAAAGAAACCGTTAAATTGTACACAGGTAATAAAATTTAAATGCGGCATTATATTTTTTCGATTGAATAATTTCTGAAAATCTATTATACGTTTGATGGTCGGGTCATTTGTGTCGAATTTGTTCATGGCTTAGAAAGAAACAAACATTACAAAACACCATGAATAAAACACTTGTCAAAAGCTTTGAAAGTGGGATATAATTTCCTTATTATTATTCAGACTATATTTCTTGATCAATGACAGGCAAATAGTTATTACAACTTTCTGCTTCAAAGACAAATTTTCGAAACTCTTTTGCCAATACGCGGCGATGTTAAATTTGAATTCACATGGTCTACATCTAGATCCAGTACACATATATCGCTGGGGGTATTGTTTTTGTTACTGTTGGTTGTAGAAAGGAAACAGAATTTAGTAAAATCTGACAGGTATGGTTCCCAGAAAAGTACACTGTACCAGCTTATAATGAGTTACGTAATAAGATGGTGTTTATTTCTAAGTAAATTTGTAGATATCATACAATATCTTCGAGTTATCTCCGTCACAAACAGACCTAACCCTAAGTATTTTCGACAGCAGCAGAAGATGGTGTATTTAGCAGACCAATACATTATTAGGTAATTAACCACTTTGGCTGTTACTTGCGGTGCAGCTTTTAGTTTAACGCGCGTGCACCAGAGTAAACGGCCGAACACCATGGTTAGCCACCGAATTTGCAAGTCAGCTGGTCTTGTCAGGCTGTATTTTATGTATATATTAGAAATGGAACATTTAAAATATCAATTTTAAATTTGCTGTTGGAGTTTTAAATTATTTCATTTTGTTTTCTGTCGTCACATTGTTATGAAAATGATTAACATCGTTCTAATGAAAATGTTGTTAAATGGTGCGTTTACTACATACTTCGACTACAAGATGTTTACCGTGTCGCAATTCTAAACAATGAAACCGCACATAATACACCGTAGCGGGGTACGCGTTTGTTTAACGACACAGCAGTTATGCGTAAAATTGCTCGTATTTTTCAAACTTGTTTATCATGTTTATAGTAACCAACACACATTTCAGAAAACAGTTTTTCATATGTTAATATATAGTTAATGACACCAAATTTAATTTTAGTTTATCAATATTCTCAATAAACAAATTGCAAAGTGATCATGACGTTATCATTGCCCGAAAAAAAAAGATGAACAATTAAATGTACAGAAACGTCGTCGTCAACACACAATCATGTGTTAAAAAAACAACCAAAATGTTTCATGAATATACTTCCAAGCAACGAAACAAAAAAAAATTACTTTAAATAATTAACGAACATTTTATTATCATTTTATGACCCCGGCCGCTGTTTTTAAGATAGAACAAAATCTAGCTGCTGATATGATTGAGAAAATTTTGCATTACATCATAGGAATTAGGTATTGTTACTCGTACATTAAAAAAAACAAATACACTGTGTTAAAACGTTTTCGATATTTTAACGTTTATTTGAATAAAAAAGCTTACCCACAATACGCTCTATACAAACACCCTGAGATAATTACGATATGTACGGTAAACCTGGATGATGTATTCCTGATTTCGAAATGCTGAAAGTATTCGCAGATATAAGTGATACGCAGGCAGACATTTTACGAATTATTATTCCTTATCAATTTGATTTGTCACTGACGTTTCAAGGCGGTTACCCATCGGGTTCTCATTTTTGTTTATTGTTAGTGGTGTCTCTTTTGAAACTGATCATTTTATTAACCATGCTCTCTCTCCCTCTCTTCTTCTTGACTGTGTGGAGAGGCTGTATTTTCTGAATGTGGCGATTCCTGATATGCATATTTCACCTTTTTATCTAGATCTCAGCATAAGTTATGTTTTGGATACCCTGGTATTACATAACTTTCTAATTAAATAACTTTTCTACTAACGTTGTCTCGGGTGAACGATTTAGGCCTTGTCCTTTAACTCCTCTAATTACCACAATTTTATATAGTTACATTTTAATTTAAAAATACATGGCACGGCTTTCTTCTGCCAAAATGTTCTGAGAGCTTTCTGTCAGAATATTCTGGGAGTTTATTTAATTTTAATAAAAAGATAAAAAGAGGTAGTATGTAGTATGTAATAAGTAATGTAAGTTGATGTAAAATTAAAAGTACTCGTATGTTACGATAATAATAGCTTAATTATCATATTTTATCGGCAGGTTAAAGATGAAACTAAAATAAAATAATTAATTAAATATATGCTCCGGACCAAAAGCTTCGAAAATGAAGACAATTCAACCACTAGAAACCATGGCTTAAAACAATAAAATACTACCATGAATTTTTCACCCATTTGATAATGATGTGTGATTTCTCGCATGGGAGAAAAATCCCGTAAAATGTGGTAGGATTTCTAAGTATCGTTGATTTACATATACTTTTATTATTAATGACAAAATTAATATACAGTGTAATAATGGTTGAAATAAATACATAATTGAAAAATCCAAGGGAGCTCCCATGGGAAAAAAACATGGGATTTTCAAAATTCCCATGCGATTTGTTCGATTTCAAGCCATCTCACATGATCATTGTCGGTCACCCTGATGACCGACATATTATAATCGACCAAAAAAGAGCTCTTTAGCCTGAACACCGGTAAACAGTGACTCACGGTCCAGAATAGATAATTGAGACTATTCCGACTTTTCCTAAGACGCATGCAAAAGGATAGTGTGAAGGCTGATGTTTGATTGCGTGATATATAGAGAAGCCCTTTACCGGAAAAGACATTAATGTAGATATTTATGCTTCATGTATACTTAATTTATAATTTTATTCAGGACGTGTATATTTATAATTTTATTCAGGACGTGTAGAAATAATGCAGTTCTTTAAGTATCGTCAAACTGGTTGAATATTTACCAACACGAAAAAAAGGTGAAATATGCATATCAGGAATCGCCACATTCAGAAAAAACCTCCTTACACAGTCAAGAAGAAGAGAGGGAGAACGCATGGTTAATAAAATGATCAGTTTCAAAAGAGACAACACTAACAATTAACAAAAATGAGAACCCGAGGTGTTACCGCCTTGGAACGGTCAGTGGCAAATCTAGGGTGCACCAACCTCACACTTGCCCCAACAGGTTCTCATATCACAAAACAAATACAAGTTGTCTTGGTGAAACAACTCCAACCATTGGCTTAACAATGTTGCATGCCGAACCACACAAACATATAAAACATAAGAATCTAATAGCATTGCAAAGCCAACGGGCGGGTACTCAATGATCTTACCGAGACCAGAGCTCCTGAAGTAAAATCAGCAAGAACACGATGACAGGGATAAAAGAAACCAATCGAGCTTCTAGAATGTCATAGAACTTTCTGCAGTATTTGTACACATAGCAGACAAGCGGCGCTTAATTCCATAGTCAATATTAAATATCAACGTTCATATACTGTAGTTCTAGTTAGGTCAAATCAGGTTAGTGACCGTTAGGAAACGGTAAGAAGTGAATTCGTATGTTGATGCAGTTATTAATTTCACTCGAATTTCGTGCTGATCACATTGATTGTTTTTTGGTTATTATTAAGACGGTTCTGTCTGAAACTGTTACCACGAAACATTATTTGTTTTAAATAAATTATATGACCAAAATATTGGCACTTTTGTCACTATTTTAAAGGTGTTTCACAAGTATTCCTTCTCAGCTTGAAAATTACTTCAAAGGGTGGTGGTCTTATAGTTAATTCAAACGATCGCCATTTACATAAAATGTTATTGCTTGTGTTGTCTACTGTACTGTACTTGTAAAAGTAATGCTATTGTTTCAGCAATGACTTAAGACCGAACAAGATCAGTGACATAGTGTAAATGTAGGGCCGGACATTAGGGTTAGGGGTTTCGCGGTTAATGTGTTACAAGTTTAAGCTCATTTTTGATTTCGTTAATGTGTACGTTCATGTAACTCTCAATAATAGACGATCTATTTATTAACGAATAACAAAACTAAGTAAGCTTCGTTTTAACAGGGGAAAAAGAAAAAAATATTTAAAGTATAAAGGCTATTGAGCGTAATTTACAAGCTGAGGAAACAATAATTCAAACAGAAACCTAAGATAAAAACATTTTAAATTTTATTTTTGCAAGTTTGCGTTTCAGACAAATATTTGCCAATGGCGAAACAGTAACTATCTTATTTGCGTTTACCGCGGTAATCCATATTATATGCGAAGCCTACAGAATTAACATATTGTATCAATCATGGAAAGGTTATAACCTTGAAGTATTCCATGTGAGTGATAAGAAATAACCGACAAAGGGATACATTATGGCGTAGTCGGGACTGGCCAGTTTGCGTCGCTCCCCGGTATATCAAAGTCGACCTGCATATACGCGAAGACAGACAATGCTACATGTACTGCAGCTTTTTAAGAGATCAGTTTATAAATTGCCGACAGCCAAGATTAAGTTAATGCTATAGTCCAAAGACCGGTCGAAGATAATGAATTCCATGAAACACAATTATTCCAAGTATTCTAAAGTTAAAACTGATATTGTTATTCACTTAAGCTTGCTATACAAAAGTTCTAAAGGTTAATAATACTTTTTGTGTTTATCTGCATCATTTCTCCAAATATTATCAAAGTAAAATGGTAAAACTGAGGTATTTTTTACAGACAAGCAGTCTTTCGATATACAAAAATGTGAATCTGTTCATATATCCGGCCTTGTTTGGGCTGCATGATTTTATCTTATGTTGAAGATAAATTCGAACTAGCATTTGAGAATTTAGATATTTAAACGAAAACGACACGTGCAAAATGCATTTTTGTTGCCAGCTTGTACAACAAACACGTGCACTGGTACTGACCAGCACTACCCCGTGTATTTTATTATTCGTTTTGCTGAATGAAGAGGATTGTCTCTTCGAATTATCATTCAAAGGTTGCATTACACCAAAATAACGCAGTATTCCTCCGTAGTCCATATAGTCCTATTTAATATGTGAGATTCCGCGTTTAAAGTATGGTCTGTTAGGTTAGAGATCAGTAATTTTCTTACAAGTATGTTAACCCCCTCTGTGTTTTTAATAGATGAAATGCATATCTTTGCACCAATTTATCGTTGTCTAGGAACTAAGATGATAGAAATCATATTTAATGGGCATTGAATATTAGGAACCCCCATGGGAATTAGAAATACTTTGGTTGAACCTACATAGTTCCATATTAAAGCCATTTGAAAGGAACATAACTTTTACAATAAAGAAATAAGAGTCATCTTTCTTATTGTCACTGATGGCTTTGTTCATGCATATAATGTATTCAAACAATAAGATAATAGAACAAGAAATTACAAACTTTTAGGCAACAGTATGTTTCATGTTAAAGTCTTTGAAAGGGGGCATAGTTAAAAAATAGGGGTTATCGATATTGTTGTTAGAGATGGTGTTTATGCAAATGATGATATGTTTATTAGTATTATGTTAATAAGGTAAGGACTTCAATGTTATAGGCAACATTAAGTTCGGTATTTAAGTCATTTGAAAGGGGCATAACAAAAATAATTTAACAAGAATGATCATTTTTGTTGTCGGAGATGGCTTTATTCATGCAGATGATATATTCAATTATGAAGTTAATAGGTCAAATACTTACAAACTTATAGGCAACATTAAGTTTCACATTTACTTTCTGGGGTTACAGGACAATGCAGGATACAGGAAAGTATCCATACGTGTCTACATGCTATTGCAGGAGACACACTAATAATAAGCAGTGTCATACAATGAAGTTAACATCATTAACAATCGAAACAAAAATGTGTGACGAGAGCCAGCATATATATTACACGGTGGAAATTCTAAACAAATACCAACATTCTAAGAAATTTTTTCTAGAGAAGTTTTATCTTCAGAGCCGTCTTTTTATTAAAATGTCAAGCTTATGACCGACTAGCATTTTGGAAAGCTAAAACTTGTTTTAATACATTTAACCGCCCAAAGTGCCAATTATTATCTGTTCTACCTATTCTTTCATCATATAATGAAATATTGCTGATATGACCAATATTTCGAGTAGCTGAGTTTGCGAATAAACCGCATTAACCTGATATAAGATATTAAACACTTATTTATGTTTCTGTAATTTATAGCTCGATTAAGCCGCTTCAAGACCGGTCTAGATGTTGTTTTGATGGTTGATACGTCAGCAAGTATTGGAGAAAAGTCGTTACAGACTGCGAAAGATTTCATGAAGATGCTGGTTGACGTCTTTGAAGTATCTGATAGGATGGATGGAGGTAAGATAAGACCATTTAAAGCGTGGGAATATGTTTAAAACTCCCGTGTGACACGTTTGGATCTATCTGCAATTTCGTCTTTGTTGTGGCGTCCTGTGGAAGTTATAAGGATTTGGTATGCCGGAGGAAATATTCTGATCTGCGATTGATAAGAGTATAAATTATTGGTATGGATTTGGTTATAACCTAAAACGTTTTACAAATCTGATGATTACTTAGTTAATCCCAATCATATACTCAAACTGCCGATTTTATTCTTAAATGACACAGTTGTTTAACATTTTCATTTTATCTTATATGTTGTTTTCAGGAGTAAACGGCACAAGATTTGCCCTCCTGACTTTTAGCAGTGATGCCAAGATTGTTTTTAACTTGAATGATCCAACTGCAAGAAGCAAAGAGGCTGTGAAAAGCAAGATTGACGGAATCAAGGTATGTATAAATATATACTGAATATATATATATATATATATATATATATATATATATATATATATATATATATATATATATATATATATATATATATATATATATATAATATTCAATTTAATGGCAGTCTGGATGACCAGTTTTAGATAATAAAAGCCTTGTTGGTGACGCATAAGTAATACTGAAAAGCAAATGTCTAAGTTGAACAGTCAACGGCAAAAGAAAACATGTAGTAATCTTCAGAAGTGAAAGTAACTTTTTGTTTGTTTGTAAAAGAGATTAAATGTCTTAATATTACGTTTTAATAATGGGATCTAGAGAACTTACTTTCCTTAACTGTAAATATAAAGACTCAATCAGGCCTAGCCTATGGCTTTTAACGTATCATTTCCATCTATTTTAGTATCACGGTAGAGTTGTTTGTGCCGTGTGATGGCTGTAAAATGTCTTCGTGTTCATTTATTCAGTTCTGTTATTAATTACGCATTTGAAGGTCGTTGGTTAAGCAGGAAACTAGCGTGTGTTAAAAATACCTAAATTATTTAATTTTTTTTCAATAATTCTAAAAGTTTTAAGGTTGGTGGTTACAAATAGAGTTTGGTGTTGTTCAATTATCTAACACACTACGTCCTGCTCTTGAATGTTTGCACTTAGCGTTCTCTCTGATACATGTAAGCGGGATCTATATTCTCAGATCTCATGTCTAAATTTTATTATGTTCAGTTCCGCCCATTGTTTTCCTTTTAGTGTCAAACTCATTCTTTTATTTGGAGACAATACCCTGCGGATATTAGAATGATATTAATCTGAAAATACATGAACATTTCCAGTATTTCCATATGGAAAGGCGCAATCAAACACAGCCTGCACTATTTTCATATTTCTCGCGTTCTGTGGCTCTGTGATTCGTTTTTATCTATTTTATCTTGAAATCTACATGCCGTAATACAAATACAATTGAATAAATTATGTTGCTCGACACCTGTGTCCCATACGGAAATCACTGAAGAACGCTCCTGTACAAAAAGGGGCCATAAAGATCACTTACCCACGTATTTGCCAATTGCAGCTGTAATCCCCAAAGGGATGTCTACCGATTCTTACAGCCTAACTTTTTAGCTAGCGTCCATGTTGTAGTCCTAGTTCTTCTCCCCGGATACTCTCTCTACTTCCGGTGACTTCACCAAGGTCTCGCTAAACTACCGACAATACCACAACCACTAAATCACCAACATATGTTGGAAATGTCGGCTTTCGATTCTGGCTTCGATATTCGTTGCAGTTTTAGTAGACTGCTTTCATTTTTCTTTGTTTCAATGTTTTCATTTTCACATTTCTCAGCTTTCCGCTGCTTCATTTAACGCTTTGCTGAGCATTCCCTTTTGCCTGTTTCTTCTCAACGACATCCTGGTCGGCCTGAGCTTCTGAGCACCAGGTGTGACTTTGTACATGTACTTAAATGATATTATTCACAGACAAGTCATTATCATTTTTTAGTTTGACAATACAGCAAAACTCCACGTTCACGTTAAAGCATGGCGTTTAAGACGATTTTAGCAGGTAACATATATGACGATTACTTGATTGTCTAAAACGGTGTACTTGAATGCAGCTAATGACTTGTCCGTGAATAATATCATACAATTTTATTGAAAAAATATCGTTTACCTTACCTTGCTGTAATTTATTTTACTTTAAAAATAAAAATTCCAAAATAATCAAATACACTTGAAGAAATATTCGTTAAACATAATAATTAACGAATATGTAATAAAATTATCCTTTTAAGAAAATATATATGAATCAGGTTCGTCAGAGAAACATATCTCCATTCTCTGAGGAGAAACTGAGGTTCCAATGATTCATAAAAAGAAATTTAATGCCGCATATGATAGGCTATATAATGTAAAGTATAATGTGGGCACCATAATAAAAACAGATGAACTTATAGGCATCTTTAGCCCCCATTATCCCTGCGAGATATCAAAACAAAAAGCACGCGAACGCCCGCTGTGTCCAGGCTAGGTTTGACTGAGCTGTTGCTTTTTCATATTACTGCCCATGCCGCCTAGCGGTACATGTATATTGATATTGAAACCACCATTCTTAAAACTGGCCAAAATTTTAAAACAAAATGATTAAGATGTTCTATAAACATACATACATAGATTTCTTTCTCAACAAACTTCAAAGAACGTTACCGTTATGGCGACTTTTACAGTCGCAAAACGGCAGAAACAAAGCTACAGTAGTGTAATGTTGAAATAGATTAAAAGAGAACTCTTCACGACAAATAAAATATTACACGCTAATCTACGTTTTTCCAGACTTCTGGAGGTGGGACAGATTTCTGGAGAGCATTGCGTGCATTGCTGTACATCGTGCACATCTATTACAGAGTGACCGAAGCAGATAAAGCTCGTTACATGTCAACAAATAGGGTCATATTTCTGATTACAGACGGGCAGGAAACAAGCAATCTCGAAGCCATTCACACTGAAAGGATAACAGAATTAACTGGCGCGCTAAAAACAGGTAAGAAGGAATTGTTAATTTAAGATGGAGATAAAGAGAATCTATCTTTGGTATTTGACGAAGATCAAGGTATCCCAATCCGTCGTTTGCCGAGATACCGTGATCTTCTCAAAAAAAAAGTATTGATTATGTTTCTCACTTACTACATCAAAAAAGGTGAACTATGCATATCAGGGATCGCCACATTCAGAAAAAACAGCCTCCCCACACAGTCAAGAAGAAGATAGAGGGAGAGAGCATGGTTAATAAAATGATCAGTTTTAAAAGAGACACCACTAACAATAAACAAAAATGAGAACCCGAGGGGACACCGCCTTGGAACGGTCAGTTGCAAATCAAATTGCCACTGGGGTATTAAACCAGGTTCTAGGGTGGGCCAACCTCACACTTGCCCCAACAGGTTCTCATATCACAAAACAAGTACAAGATGTCTTGGTGAAAAAACGCCAACACACTTATCGGCTCAATAATGTTGCATGCAAAAGCTCACAAACACACAAAGCACATGAAGCTAATAGCATTGCAAGCCAAAGGGCGGGTACTCAATGATCTTACCGAGACCAGAGCTCGTGGAGTAAAATCAGCAAGAACACGATGACAGGGATAAAAGAAACGAATCGAGCTTCTAGGTTATTTTAAGAAAAGATTTCCCCATAAACCTTCATAAACTCTTAAACCCCTACCACCGTCGTGCAACCAAAGATGTAAGCATAATGGTCAACTGTAGAAGGCTTAACCACCAGGCCCGCAGAGCGCTGTAAAACATCTTTTTGGTAACCTTTCTTTTTAAATTTACAGTTGGTTTTTACGAATAACCGGGAGAAATTAACTTTGCCTTTTATCTTCTTGAGTTTATAAATTAAATCTCCATAAAAACTGGCTGTGAAATACCTTGTTGCAAAAGTGATATTAAACTGCACCTGTATTGATGAATTAGATCTGGGTATCGGCGATAAAACTTGCAAAAAGGTTTTCCTTAATTTAATATACCGATAACCTTGTTTTAAAAGTTTTTCTGTACTGCAAAGATTATATTCATTGAAATCATTAACAATCGTTGCAAGCTCTTGAAAAGCGAATACGCTGTGAGATATAAACCCCATAAGATGTTGCACGGGAAACATCTCCGCCTAAAAACGGAAAATTTACAATATTTAAATTAAAATCATCTCTTTTATCATATATTTTAGTAGTGACGTATTATTAGTCACTTACCATTTTCAATGGACAGATTTAGATCGAGAAAGTTTGCTTGCTTTTCTGAAGTGTTCAAAAACCTTATCAAAATACCTGATTACGTGTTCTTTTAAAGCTGTAAGACAAGATGTTAAGAGTGAAAAAAAATCAAGATTCAAACCAAATTCTTAAAAACTCAATTAAAACGCAAGAATTTGAGAGAACTTTTACTTTTGCGTACGTTTTATTAAAAACGGTAAATCTGCCACGAATACACAGTCCTGTCAACGTATAACACCACCAACATGTACACAAATATTGCTACAACTTTAAGAAAGGAAAGTCGTTATTTTTCATGTCAGTAGAAACTTCCTCGGGTTTATCCGTTGATATCGGATCTGCGATTGTTTGGTTGTTATTTTATTCCATTTTAAAATGGGGTTTTTCTGCCATGGGATTTTTCTCCCATTTTTTTATGGCTGAAAAATCCCATGGGATTTTTTAAAAATTGAAATTTTGAACGCAAATGAAGATTTTATGTGTCCTTACATATCATTTATGCAAAATAACACAAAATGTGACAAAATAAAAAAATCTAAAAAGATCCCATGATTTTTTTCTCCCATTTTCCAGAAAAAACTCCCATGGGATTTTTTTGATTTCAAGTCATCTCAGAATGTCATTTTAAGACATAGAACGATCCAAAATGCCAATAATTTATCAGTTCCACCTATTTTATCATCATATAATCAAATATTGCTGATAGGACCAATATTTCGGGTAGCTGAGTTTGCGAATAAACGGATTCGCAAAGATAAACCGGAACCTGTTTAATGTTATCCGTGATTTCGTCACATTTCATGTTTCAAATATTATTAGATTGAATTGTACATACCTGTCTTTTCAGATGATTTTGAACGAAGTGCTAATAAAACACAACAAAACGTGCTGAATTTGAAAAAGTAAACATGCATTTTATTACGTCACATATTACAAATTAGTAGTTATACTCATCATGACGTAGTCTTAATCAATAATAAAAGTGCTAAATCAATATGGTTTGCAATAATACGAAAATACGCTCGCACGCGGAGTTACAATGTAAGCATAAGTCCATGAAGGACAAGGCAAACTCACACGGATAAAGATAGAGATTTTTTCTGTCTAGTGAGAAAAATTCAATAAGTTTCAATAACACTATGATCGTTTTTATAATGTCGCATAGTCGATTGAATTGTAAAAGGTATTTTGATAATTACAGTATATCAAATTAAATTTTGACAGTATTCAGTTACAATAAATTGCGTTTATTAACGTCACATAAGCCTGAAAGTAGAATAGTGTTTACTTGAAAAGGATTTCACATCTTAAAGTTTCAAGTCTTTATTCATAAAAACCATCTGTAAATTTTAAAAATAAATTTTAACTTACGAACATGATATTCTACAGCGCTCTGCATGCCTTGTGATTAACCCATCTACAGTTGATCATTATGCTTACCTCTTTGGTTACACGACTGTGGTTTAAGAGTTAATGAAGGTTTGTGGAGAAATCTTGACGTATAAGAAGCTTTGTGTGAACCCTAGAACCTTGTTTAAACCCCCAATGGCAAATTATACCGTTCCAATGCAGTATTCCTAAGGGGTATTATTTCCGTTAATTGTTTACACATGGGGTCATATTTAAATTTGACTTATAAATACATGCTCTCTTTTCCTCTTTTTTTCGCGGGGTGAGGACTCTGTGTTTTGTGAGTGTGGCAATTCCTGACATGCATATTTCACCTTTTTTTAAACACGTTTTCCATTTTCGATAAAATTCGATGCTATACTTTCAGAAATGATAAGTGATGTACATGTAAATAGCAAATAAAATTAGTTATTTAAATGTTAGGTGCGTTGGTGATTTAAATGGAACTGTATTAGGAAAAATTGTAAAGATTGGAAAACCTTTTTTTCAGACAGATTTCTCGTTCCTCACAGTCTCATAAAGCGAGCTAAGGAACAACAATTCTCCAAAGAGATTGTTGGAAAACACCTTCGTTGGTTGAACAGATGAAGCGCGAGGAAATGACTATTTTTCAAAAAGTTTTGTATTGTGGTTGCCTGCTCTAGCTTGCTCGAAAAGTTTTCAACAATCAAAAGCCATTATCAGTGTTGAGGTAATATTTTACCCTTTTTAGGGTTACATTAGTAGTTAATTTTCTTTTATCCTTTTTTACAGAAATTAATTTAGAGATTTTCACTATTGGTGTTGGAATCAACATTGACAGGGTTTTGTTAGCCGAGATCGCATCTAAACCAAAAAAGGAGCACGCGTTTCTCACCAATCAGTTCAAAGATCTGAACACAATGGTTAACATCATTTCCACAAGAGGTAGGTTTTATATTTACCTTTTTAATAATAAACTCGTAAAAATCGTATTGATAGTTTTTTTACTTAAATTAGTGATTAGATAGCTTAGTGATTAGTTCTAACTGTGGAGACGTTTACCTTTGTTATAACGAAAAAATAGAAAGATGAACACGTTGTGCTTAAATAACTTGAGGTGCTGTTGCCCATCGGTAAAATGTGGGTTGGTCCTCTTCCCTTTTCTTCTATTTCACTGTGTTGTGCCTTCTGTACCCGTAAAATGGAGTTTGTCCTCAACAGACAAAAGGAGTTTTCCTTTCCAAATGCATTGTTCAATGCATTTTTCTTACCGGAATCCACATCAAAGTGAATAAGACGCCAGGTGTTTTCAAGCGTTTAAACTACAGTCATAATACGATGTTAATCAAAAATCATTCGTGAATCGTACAAAATCTGATTTCCTCCAATGCGTGAACCGATGAATAATTTTATTACTTACGTCTCTACAACTTTTCACAGCAAGATGCCAAACAAATTAAATCAACAATGTTTTGCGGGTTTTCAAATTGCTTCTTTGAGTAAGTTACGTTTGAGAAATAAAAATGTTACATGTACGAGTATTAAATAAATGACGTTTTATAAGATATTATGTTAATCTAGTTTCAATCGTCTGGTAAACTTCTGCTATGAATTACTTCGGCAATAAAACGTTCGCACCATTCGCATCAAGCATTGAGCTTTATAGATTTGACATTACAGCTCGGTCTTTCTTTTTGTGCTCATTATGATCTAACTTTTGCTTATATGGTTTATACAGGAAGTTTTTATATCTTTTTCGGAACGCGGTTTGGGGGGTGGGGGGAGGAGAGGTAGAGCAGATGTTCGCTAGTTTCTTAAAATCTTGAAAGGCTTTTAAGCGTTCTTTTAATTTCTTTAAATACATGTACAATAAAGGTGCTTTGATCTAGAAACAGTTATAAAGTTCCTATCCATTTTCAAACAGAGAAAATGTTACAACCGGATCGTTTTTTAGATCCTAGTTTATATCCCACCGTGCCATTGACCTTTAAAATTTACTCCGTGTTTGTAATTGACCTTGTCGTATTCAAAATCGTGCCTTTCATTTTTTGACTGCATTTCTTGCTTCTTACAATCTTGCGCTCCAACGTCTATCATGTGTCTGATATTAAAACCTTGTAAAGTTCTAAAATTTTGAAAATATCAAGTAAAATCGCTGCTGCCAAACATCTATGGTGATATTTAGTTTCTCATACCGTCTTAGATGAATTGGAAACTAGGTCAAACGGTACCTCTCGGCTAATAACAAATGTATGTTTGCAAAACGGCAAAAGCAAGCAGGGTGGGCATGCCGAAATAGTGGACTTGAATTTCGGTATTTGTTTCCAAATTAAGAGCTGCTAGAAAATGTTTTAGTATGGTATACTGATAAGAATGTTATATTAAATATAAAAGGCGTATGAAGATATCTTTTCTGAACACAGGACTGAACTCGGAGTGTATCTGCGTTAATGATTATGATTTGTAAATAATTTGTATGACACAAGGTAATGCGTCACGGCCGACATCGCAGCAACATCACGTCATTTAACACTCTGATGGGATGGATCAGATTCAAATTTTTGAACATGATATTTGTTACCGAACAATGGATTCATCGTATAACTCACCCGGTATTCTGCGTTTTGGAGCGCGTAACCATTTTTGTTAAAACTTAAAGGTACTTGCCTGTCTGAAATATAAGGGTACACACTTTTAGTCCATTTAAGACGGCCATGAAAAATTGCTATTAAAGTAATAAAACAGCGTTTACTTTGCATTTATAGAGCAAAACCTAATCACAGACACCTGTGGGGAGTTTGTACTTTATGCTCTTAATTATTAACACAATAATTAACAACTTACACGCTATTTTTGGACAGCCCTTGTACGTACTAACTAGATTATTATGATATTTTAAGTACATAAAATGTCTCAATTCAAAGATTTTACTAAAACCATAAAATACTTGTACTGGTGTATTTTCAAGGCAAAGTTTGTACCATTTCGGCGTAAACTACATAGTTTAATTTCTACGTTTAGGGAACAATGGAGATAAAAGTGCCTTCATAGATGGTGCTGTTTTTCAATAACCGTCGTCATCAAGTAGAAATAATCTGCATGTTTCAATAAATCGATCCTCACACATTCTGCGTCAAACCTGTCTGAGCAACGTGTCCATCTACTTTAAACGTCACTTATTTTTATTTGTTGATTAGATTATGGACAGTGTGGTATATCAGGCAAGACGGAGATTAACCAGGGCTCGCAGAACGCAGCCAGGGTAGGTCACTCCAGTTCGTTCACAAAAAGCATAACGGAATTTCATTTTAAAGGAACACAGTATCTAAAATCGAGTACAGACAATATCATTGATGCAGCTGGCAATGTTTAAACCTTTCTAAAGCAAATTAATTTCGTAATAAGTGTTAATTGTTTGAAAACGTTAAATGTGAATATTACCAATCAGCCACATTTGGAAAACACAGACTCCAATCAGTCAAAAGGTAAAAAGGAAATAAATGATGAAATATTTCAAGCTGAACCATGTACGTCGGTAGTTTTGGCCGTTGGGTATCATACATAGTGCACTGGCCTTGGCTTTTAGTGAAAAATACCTATCCAACAACTTGTCTGTGCATTAACACACCCGTCAACCGACAGAGCCAGGAGCGGACGGCACATCCAGGCGCAGACACGGTAAGTTTTTTCATACTTGACAGCGGTGTGAGAAATTGTCATTTTCGCTAGTTTTGATTAACTCTTGGAAAGAAATATCTGCTGATGTTAAAAGCCAAATGAATTCTGCACATATCCGTTGAATTCTTAAGTGGTAGAAGGGATAATAAACATTTTATCGCGATTTAAATAGTGGAGTTTGTGATGAAATCTTGAAGTTTTGCGTTTTACAGCAAAATGCTCCATAGATCTGAAAATCTGCATACATCTGTAAGCACTATATCCCCAGGCAATATGTGAAATATTAGAACAAACAGACTTTTAACAAATTCGCAAGGGCTTAGTGAATAGAGCTGGGGTATAGAAGATTAGCACAAACAGACTTTTAACAAATTCGCAAGGGCTAAGTGAATAGAGCTGGGGTATAGAAATGGGCGGGTCCATGGAGCAGAAAGCGAATTTATTGGCGGGGACCAGGAGCAGATATAATCGAGTATAGAAAATCGTTTGATGTATTGTTTTGACACTATTCTACGTCCTCAATAATAAAATTTTGTTAAGATACAATGATAGTATTGTCCGTCCGTATGTCTGTTTATGTCATAAAATATACAGAAATCATTTCTAGAGGAGTTATGTAAGCTTGTGATGCATGAACTATCATTAGTGAACTAAATTATCGCTATTTAATCAGTATAAGCCTTAGTATATGTTTGCAACTGGATCATTTTAACGGCTTTAAACTATGACGGCATTTTGAAATTGTGAACTTCATTAAACATTGAATTATTTACCGGTCTGTGTCTTTAAAACATGGTTAGCCATCATTTCGTCATTGAGGGGAATGAGATCAAACACGCTGCGGTATTATCAGCTTGAGTCGAAACATAAAAAATAAGCTCTGGACTTAATTTGGACCACCTCTGTACACTATATCTCTTCCCACAGAAGAAAAAAAAACGTTCTTCATTGATTTCAAATAAAGATTTAACCACTAGTTATCGAACTTCTTCTGGAAATACTTTTCTTCTTATTTCCTGAGATTTTTTTAAACTTTTATAGAAACTATATAATTATGTTTTGTTCCGAAAACGAAATTTGAATGTCTGGCGACCAGATTACCCCAGGTAATGTTTCAACTTATTTCACCATCATTTCTTTATCGATTTATGTAAACAAACCAAAATTGATGACGCTTAAAATGATTTTAGAAGTATTTTAATTTTTTCTGCACGTTGGGTAGTTTTTAGTTTTGGTTAAATTTGCGATGAAGTGTAGCCTAGTTGTTGACATTTGCGAACTATGTTGATAATTTCCAAATTATGAAGCCCAAAACGCATTTTATGTCTCTAAATCTGGATTTAAAAAATATAGACTTTCTTCCACTTGTATTAAAACCGGCATTCACCAACTCGAGCAACTATAACACATTTGCGAAAAACGGCCATACCTTGTGTACAGTGTCTAGCTTTAAGTTATGTACGGAGTGTAAATGAAAAATTGTTTGCGAGTGTACTGTGTAAAGTAGGTAACAAATCCATTTTCTGCCAAAATAAACTTCAGTACCTGAGCATACACACGCACTGATTAAGAAAACGCGTTTAGTGTCGAAAGTAGTGAGCATGAAGCTGGGTACTATAATTGGTATTTGTATTTTAAGACAAAGCGTAAAGTAAAACATTTTAGTATTTTCAAAGAATAAACGTGTTTAATTTAACCATTCACATTACACGTGACATAAATAGTAATGCTAAAACGCCGATTCCGTCCGTCTTCACCACTTTTGATACGTGACCATAACTTTAAAGAACAGTGTAAAACCTTAGTTAATTCCAAGATTTATTTTATCATTTTTATCCGGCCTAAGGACAATTTAAAAACAAACGTATGTAAATTATCTTTGGTAACATATTTGCCTTTACCAGTTAAGCACGAGTTTTCATTCTATGGAAAAGACTATATTACTGGCTTTTAAAGCTTGCGCATATCTTTAACGAGATTGTTATGTTGTTGTTTTTGCACCAACGATAAACTAATATAAAATATCAAACAATAAAAAGATTTGGACATGGAAGAAATTCTATATTTTATAATTCCCAATTGATTTTGAGATAACAGATGCGTTTTTGAGCTTTATATAGAAAATATTTACATAATTCGCAAATTTCAAGAACTTCACTTATCGCAAATTTAACCAAAACCCAACGTTCTGAAAAAAGAAAATACTGCTTTAAAAAAACAGGTAAAGTTAGCTTCACAATTTTTAGTAAAGTTTAGAGAAATTGATAAAGTAATGACGGTGAAATAAGTTTAAAAATTATCTGGGGTGAACTGAACGACAGTCATTAACTTTCGTTTTCGGTGTTTTGATGTGCTTTTTCCTGTAAACGATCAACAACAGTGTGACAAATTTTTAACCCGCGATAATTCAGTTAACTAAAGAGAGTTCATGTATTACAAGCTTACATAACTCCTCTAGAAATGATTTCTGTATACTTAATTTTTATTATTGAGAATGTAGAATAGTGTCAAAACAATGCATCAAACGATTTTCCGTACTCGATTATATCTGCTCCTGGTCCCCGCCAATAAATTCGCTTTCTGCTCAATGGACCCGCCCATTTCTATACCCCAGCTCTATTCACTAAGCCCTTGCGAATTTGTTAAAAGTCTGCTTCTGCTAATATTTCACATATTGCCTGGGGAATTATTAAATTTTCCAATAGTGCTTACAGATTTATGCAGATTTTCAGATCTATGGAGCATTTTGCTATAAAACGCAAAACTTCAAGATTTCATCACAAACTTCCCTATTTAAATCGCGATAAAATGTTTAATATTCCTTCTACCACTTGAGAATTCAACGAATATGTGCAGAATTCATTTGGCGTTTAACATCAGCCGATATTTCTTTCAAAGAGTTAATCAAACTAGCGAAAATGATAATTTCTTACACCGCTGTCAAGTATGAAAAGAACTTACCGTGTCTGCGCCTGGATGTGCCGTCCACTCCTTGCTCTGCCGGTTGACGGGTGTGATTAAGTGATCTCAATATAAACACGTTAATACTTTGTAATACACATTTATATACAGATATATTCGATCTATCTTAAAATATGGCGTGGATATGACGTTGAATATGGAGCCTTCGAAAAAGGTATTTTCAGAAAAAAAAAACATTTATTAATTGGCCCCCAGAAAAAAAGAATGGATTTATCCCAAACAAGAAAACATAAATTGGATTTTGTCTATACAGAGAGGATAATAATCTCAAAATCGTCCGAAAATATCTTTAACTATTGAAATTGTCAGTTATAGAGGATATAATTATGACTTGTTAATTCTACGAAAGAGGGCGAAGTTATGCTTTAAATGCTAACTGAAATATGTGACTTTGCATGCTAACGATGAAATTAGTAGGAAGTACGACAAAGTACGACAAAGATAAAAATGAGTTTTCATATGCTGACTTATGTTTATTGAATTACATATATGTCATTTGTAGGGAGCATGGCCATGGCTTGGCTGGCTAACAGCAGTGAGCAAACATTCAAAACCGAAGACCTGTGGTGGTGCATTACTGTGTGACCGCTGGTTTATGACTGCAGCAAGCTGTGTGTCTAATGTGGTCAGTGGGTCTGTTGTTCCAAACGAACCCTCAGAGGTAAGATCAATCGTGTCAAACATCTATACCACATATTCAAAAAAGTTTTGAGCAACGAAGTCTTTTATGATTACAACTAGAAAATAGAAATGGGGAACGTCACGGGAAAGGGTGTCATATTTCAAGACATTTTACGTTTTACTATATTTGGAGAGAACTTAAAATTTTCTTTTTGTTCTTAACTAAAATGTTTTTTGTTACGCATTTTAAGAATACATATTATTTTTATCGCTAATTGCATAATAACATGATGTTTGTCTAATTTTCTGACATCATATCAAGGATTGAGGCCAACTGTCCAAAGACACATTATCCCTTGACGCGCCCCAGGAAGCACAAGTGTACCTCATCAACTTGAATATATCTTATAGCTGATTGATATGGCTAGTATAACATGTGACATATTTTATATTATTTTCCTCAATAAAATTTAAAGTTTTCTGTAACTAATCGTATATGTGAACCAGTTTCTGAAATAAAATGACACTTATATCATTTATAGAATCGTTAGTTGCCTAGATTCCGCAACCCCAATCGATATTAAAACTTTGTCAAATTAAAACTGGTTGGGCTCCTTGTCTCCGTTACCCCAATTTTCATCAAAACTTTGTCAATTTCAAACTGGTTGGATGCTAGTCTCCCCAATTTTCATGAAGTAAATCCTGAATGTTAGATGTACATATTAATTTATTAAAATTAAATGTTTTAGTGAGAAATAAGCACTCTTAACTTACAAAATATATAGAGGTAAGGGAATGTGAAACAATGTTGTTTTGTGGCCGTAAGGTCAATATGTCTGAGACTTGCTCTTTTGCTGTTAATATTTCTAAGGTTTTCTTTATAGGTAAATATATTCTTGAGTGACCTTCAACTAACGGATCAGAACGATAATGACATAGTTTACGCTGTGGTAGAGAACATTCATATCCATGACAGCTCCACTGGTGACGTCATCGGCGACCTTGGGGTCAGGTTGAATGACATTGCACTCATTGACCTTGGTGAAAACGAAGCAATGAGGCCCACTCTTGGGAAGTACTTGAGGCCTCTTTGTTTTCCTGGTACGAGTTTAACAACTTTAATATACAATAAGCCAAATTTCTGATTATCAATGACATGCGATCAGGGTTTTTTCTAGCATCCTATGCCAAGAAAAGCCTTAAAAGTCCTTTTCAGGAATCTATTAATTAATTTCAGTTCAAATGTTCTATGATTGTTGTCGGTATTTTATTGAACCACTTTCGGACACATCATATTCAAAATCTAAATAGTGTCGGATTATTAGGAAGGTAATTATTAAGTATGGTACTGCAAAAATGATTTACAAAAATAAAAAAATAAATGTTTGGCTTTTTTAAGTTCATGACTTAAAGCATTTTTCTTTCTTTAGAGGGTTCCTCTTAGAACTAAACAAACAATTCAGAGAAAATTTCCCGTTCCTTGACTTTTACTTGCATTGAATGCATTTAAGCAAATGAAAATTAAGTCGTGTCAAACATTAAAGCTTTGGTTTTATTCAATATATCGTTGAGTGTTTGTTCAAATTTGTTGATAGTTCTACCTATTATATTTACAAAATGCTATCCTACGGAATAAAATTAATTCCCTGTATATAGTTGGTGGGTTCAAATTTTGCTTATACTTTTTTTTGACATAAGTCACAACTTAACTTACTTCATTTTAGTATATTTCAAATACTTAAAGATGAATGAAATAATGATGTTCTGTTTTCATGGAAAATATATGTTCAATGAAAATAAGTATGTCTATGGTAATCTACACTAGTTTGTGGTGAGTTCAAACTACAATATTTTACTATCTACTCATAATAGTTATAGTTCTTCAAATATTTTAATCAGAAGTTAAGACCAATTTTCCCGTAAGACTTATTTTTACACATCTGTCGATTAAGGATAGTATTATAGCAATGAACTTACAGAAAACCTGCCTATTCACAAGTTGACACCTACTGCAGTATGAAAACCTGCCTCTGCACAAGTTGACACCTACTGCAGTATGAAAACCTGCCTCTGAACAAGTTGACACCTACTGCAGTATGAAAACCTGCCTCTGAACAAATTGACACCTACTGCAGTATGAAAACCTGCCTCTGAACAAATTGACACCTACTGCAGTATAAACCCTGCCTCTGCACAAGTTGATACCTACTGCAGTATGAACCCGCCACTGCACAAGTTGACACCTACTGCAGTATAAACCATGCCTCTGCACAAGTTGACACCTACTGCAGTATAAAACCCTGCCACTGCACAAGTTGACAACTACTGCAGCATAAACCTGCCACTTCACAAGTTGACACCTACTGCAGCATAAACCTGCCACTTCACAAGTTGACACCTACTGCAGTATATAGCCCTTACACTGCACAAGTTGACACCTAGTGCAGTATAAACCTGCCTTTGCACAAGCTGACACCGACTGCAGTATAAACCTGCCTATGCACAAGTTGACACCTACTGCAGTATAAACCCCTGCCACTGCACAAGTTGACACCTACTGCAGTATATAGCCCTGCCACTGCACAAGTTGACACCTACTGCAGTATAAACCTGCCTCTGCACAAGTTGACACCTACTGCAGTATAAACCTGCCACTGCACAAGTTGACACCTAAATGTGCACATTAAAATTTCCGCGAAATTACATCATGCTATTATAGGTAAAAATACAATTGCACAAATTTATCAACGTGTTAAATTATCAATATGAATATTTGTGGCGTTTGCTCGAAAAGTTCCCCCCCCCCAAAAAAAAAAAAAAATAAATAAATAAATATACCACATAATATTATATCCTTTAAGATATAGATGAAAAGGTAAGCTTGAAAGCAACCGGACACGGCAAATATGAAAATATTGCAGGCTCGGTGTGATGAAAATGTATATTACTTCCCACGCCGCATAGCCACTTGCAACTATAACCAAAATGAATAAAAACTTAAACAATATATAATTTAAGAACTAAATTATAACATTATCTTTACAGTCAACAACACCAGAGTTCAGGCTAATGCAGAGTTCAAGGCCATGCTTTCTTTCCCGAGAAACAATCGCGGTTACACGGCTGGGTGGGGCCACGCTCCTGATAACGCAGACCACGTCTACACCAAATTTCCTTTCAACGAACTGAAGCAAAACGAGAGACCATTGCAAAGAACAAATGTTTGTTAGAGAAGATACCCCGACCTTGACACTGATAGGTTCTTTTGTGTTGCTGACGATTTCAAAGAAAGGTAAGGTCATATAAACTATTTTTGTCAGATGCGCATTATATGTTGTAGAAATGCAACAGATATTTTTGCGCCTGAAGAGGCGTTATTATGTTTTTGGAAAACACCTTTTAAAATAAAGATGACATCATTGCTAACAGTGTGTTGTGTCGTTTTTTACAATGAAAGCAATTCAAAAGGGGTCTTTATCTAAACACTTTTCCGAATGAAAATTCAACTGAATATCATGGAACAAACGTAAGATAAATCATACACCAAGAAAAACCAAGCCTTGCCACACAGACAATCAAGGATTGAATCGACATTTTACTCGTATATCGTTATTCAGGGAATAAAAATATTTTGATTTCTAAAATGTTATACGCCCATTTAACTCTTAACAACGGCAAATGTACTAACTATATGTATGGGGAGATTTTCCAGAGCTGCCACGCGGCACAAAAAGCGCTATTTTGAATTTCAAATGATACTCCCCATACAGGGAATCGAACCACCTTGAACTGCCAGCCTGCACAAAAAGCGCTATTTTTGAATTTCAAATGATAATCCCCATACAGGGAATCGAACCACCTTGAACTGATTTAAAACTGTCAAAGCTACAGATGGTTTCATGCAGTTACAACGCTATCATTCTTTTGTAATAATTGTCACTAGCAAGTAATCGACGTGTAAACAAAATGTAAAAACCTTATGGTATATCATTTTTAAGCAAGCAAAACAAAAACGTGATCTCTTTTAGTGAAAATTGTGTTGGTTAATTGTCCTTATAACGAGATTATTGATAACAAAAATAAATAAGATATTATATTTATACGCCCGTCGGTGACGGGTCGTATTATAGGAACACCCATGGCGGGCGGGCGTCCGCGCGGCGTCAACAGCGGTATCCACTCAATAACTCAAACAGTTGTTGACCGATCATTATGAAACTAAAGGAAAATGTTTACGGGCATTGTGTTACGGCCCAGCTCGATAACCAGCCATAGGCTTTAGTTAATTCAGGGTTACTGAACTTTTTTGGAACATAAATGGCAAATTCTTCGACGGGGCGTATTTTGAGACGTTTCGGTACTCATGTTTGTGGTGTTGTTTGTTTTCAGTGACACGTGTGTTGGCGATATTGGGGGTCCATATATGGTTCAAATGACAAGCGAGCAATATGTCAGTATGGGACTTGCCCTCAACACTCGTGGATGTGACCGGAACTATCGTTTCAGCGTCTTTCTTAACCTGATACACCCCGATGTGAGTACATGGGCGGAGACAATACTTGATGGGTGCAACCGTGTTGAGGAGATACTTTAGGATTGAGGACTAAATGGGAGGTGATAAGATGATTTCGACAGGAAGCGGCATTTAGCAAATAAAAAAAGACTGAATTTATTTGCTTGTGGCCCTTAACATTGTTTGCTAGAACTTTTTATTACGTTATAATAAAGTACATATACGTTTGTAAAAAAATATTGTGATATATGAAAATACTTTAATAATACTGATAATGTGGGGGTTCGCTCAATGATTGACAAATTCATTTAACGATTTCCATACCAACTAAAAATAAATTTCATAGCAACTGATGGTATGTCATGTTAATTTAAGGAATTAAATTTTCATAGACGCTGATTTTAGTTTTTGAATTATTTATACCAGCCAATATATTTGGATATTGTTCATTCTTCCATAAAATATAGTTATATTTTTAATTTTTATCTTCGGCGTTCCCTGTGTAATTCAGGATATATATTCTTAGATCCTATGTCAAAATTCTGCTCTTTTCAGTTCCGCTCTTTGTTTTCGTGTTTAGTTAGAACCCATTCATTTTGAGTTGCGCTCAACCCCAGCTCTATGCATTGTGGGCAGTAATATGGATGTCCATTAACAGGCTCAAATCATACAAAGCCTGCTCATTTTCATATTTCCGGTGTTATGTGGATTTCAAAGTTCCCTTTTAATCCATAGTAAGAGAATATTAAATGATTAAAACTTGTATTTGAAGAAATGTGTAATTATTCAGAACTTTAAACAACGTTTTGTCTTTGAACGTTTAGTTGATAAAGAAATGCATGGGAATTCTTATTTTCGTATATGGTGTTTGGAAGGTTGCAGAATTAAAAATGTTGTTGACTTAAAGACATGTGCAAAATATGCTGGCGATGACGATAAAGAGACAAAAGTTAGAAACGAAACACTTGACCGTTACTGTGCTCTTAATGCACTTTTTTTCCATTTTGAAGGACCAGTGGTTCATGCTATGTAATACTTGTTTTCAACATTAAAAATATGGCAGTAAGTATACACCATATAATATAAAATCTGTGTTAAGATGTACAAATGCAGAATAGGCAAGTTTTCTGATTCATGAAAATTTGCATTTAATAGGAAACAGGCGGCGTTTTCCAATTATTTTCGAATAAAATCAAGTATTTGATTGCCCTTTTATTGATATTTTATCCATATTTTAATATAGAGATGACGAAACATCCTGCTGATATTGCAGTATTGATTTTTCGTTTACTCACGATACAAATTACTCGGCACTATCTCATTTCAGTTGTCTCGCCTGTCCTAAATGTTCCTTTTAGTAAAACATAATATGGGTAATTCTGTTTACTAAATAAAAAAAAACACAAGTCGGCGTTTGTCTTCTTAAATAACCTCGTCTTAAAAATGTTGCCGTTTGTCAATAATGTCAATTCTCTAGACAAAGCTCGTTCTACATACGTTAATGTTTTGTGTTTCAACGTACTCTCTAAGACATAGACTATTGTCTCGGGATTCTCTAGACATAGCTCGCTCTTCATACGTTAATGTTTTGTGTTTCAACATACTCTCAATTTGTTTTGCCACTGACCGTTCCAAGGCGGTATCCCCAAAGGTTCTCTTGGTTATTAATTGTTTGTGGCGTCCTATTTGAATTGACATACATATATAAAACATGCGCTCTCTCTCTCTCTCTCTCTCTTCCTCTCTTCTTTTTCGCTGCGTGGGGAGGCTGTGTTTTTTGAGTGTGGCGATTCCTGATATGCATATGTTGCTTTTTTTTCTAAGACATAACTATGGTCCCGGGATTTTTTTTTTAATTCGTTGACACTTCTTTTCGTACGTTCAATCGAAACTGTTATCATTTCATCCCTCAGTATTGTATTTTTATGATAACCTGTTGGGGCAAGTGTGGGGTTGGTGCACCTAAGAACCTGGTTTAAACAACCATTGGCAATTTGTGTTGTCACTGACCGTTCCATAGCGGTAACGCGAATGGTTCTTTTTCGTTAATTGTTTGTGGCGTCTTATTTGAATTAACATACTAATACCAACATTCTCGTTTTTCCTCTCTTCTTTTGCTACGTGGGGAGGCCGTGTTTTGTGAGTGTGGCGAATTTTGATGTGCAAATTTCACTTTTTTTCTATTAATAATTGCTTCATTGTTCATTCACCGAAACCCCAATTCCACGACTTCGTCACTTGGTGGCATTTAATAAATTAAGTGACACCACACGAGACTTCACTTTTGACAAAAATAACAAAAAAGCTTGGTTTTATTTGTTTTATCTTCAAAACTGGAATCACAGCATTATTTGGAAAAACTAACAAACACATTAGAAGATATTTAAGGATTTATAAAACTCGATTTAAAAATAATTTTGTGAATTTTTTTAGAGTTGAATATGATTTTGTTGATGATCATGGCAATTGAAAATTAGCTATTTACCATTATATTTCATTATATTTAGTGTGATCGTATTATAAGTTATGTTTTCATAATGTATGGGTTTTTATTATTAAGGTTAAAACAACTCCAGATTCCCGAAAGCCATGCATGAACTCATCATATATGAATCAATGGAAAATCTTGTAAAAGAACCTAGAAGGTCCGTTTCTTTTATCCCTGTCATCGTGTTCTTGCATTTATGGTTTTACTCCAGATGAGGTGGTTTCTGTAAGATCATTGAATACCTACCAAGGGCGGTGCGCAGATGTGCATATCACAAGGGCTGTTTGATGTATATCTACGCATCGTAATGACGTACCGCGATAAATTCTGCGATATATCGCCTGCGGCTATTTATTTTTTCATTTCTAACACAAATGTGCTTTATAGAGCTGAATGAGTACGATTGATAGGCAGTATATGGCCTGAGAAAAGTAAGGACAGTGATACATCGTAGATATCAATTTTTTGATTATTGAGAATATCAGTGGTTGTCTTAGAATGTTCCATATTGTTTTCTGTATTAATGTTCGGAGCACAGTAACGTAGAAATGACTACTGAGTTCTGGATTTAATGATTTTATGACACGCTGGCAGATGTGCAATTATAATCACTATATAGGTCTATATAGCTGTCGCAAACCGCTTTTGTATTTCAATTGCTGAGGGGAAGACTGACGAAAAAAAGTTAGTAATATACACTTTATTTACTTAAAGTTTCATGTTTTGATTCGTTAAGTTGTAATAATAGTGGATTTTTAATATATAATAAAGTTTTCATAAACCTAATAATTTAGATGTACCGTCGTCGTATCATTTATAAACAATAGTTCGAACATGTCTATATACTGGCACCAAAAATGACTGACATTCTGCATGATTTGAAATAAGCATATAAACATCAAAAAAGATAATTATTATTAAATGAAATTGAGTGATTATGAACTGATTGTATATTGATATGATGTTAATTTAATATTGAGATGTTACATTTTTGTACTTTAACAGGTTTGTTTAAAATGAAAGTGTCTCTATATGTTTTTGAATGGAGATCAACATATCATTTAAAGTCGATCTAATTAATCATGTAATACATGTTTATCTATTCCGACAGTTTTATTATTTTTCTGGATTATAAACAAAAACACACAAAAAGCTTTTCTTTCACCTTAAGACTTCTGTTGAGGCCGATAAATATGATAAATAAATACAAATTCCTGCCGCAATTTCTGAAAGCAGCCGCAAAATTCCTTGCTTAAAGTACGGCAGACACCATTTAGGCTCTATCCCCTGTGCTATGCACAATTAAATATCATCTAAATTAAAACATGTTGGTTTTATATTGTGAAGTCTTTGTAAACTGAAAACAAAGCTAGTTCTTACAAAAAAACTGTCTGTCTGATTTTCATAAAACCAGTACAAAAAATAAAAATGTTCTTTTTAAGTACTGATCTGAAACAAAAGTTGTCTGCTCCGTAATCTTTAATACTTGTGAAATCGCCATCAAACTTGGTCATATTGTTTATGACTTTGATATCCAGGGCAAGTTCAATATCCAGCCAAATTGCTTCAGGGGCTTTGGAGTTATGGCATTATTGACTGAATTTTAATCATATAAGCACCAAACATTTGGAAAGCCTTTACTCAATCGTCATCAATCTTGATCCAATCATACAAGTAAAGTATAACTTGTTATAAATAAGAAAACAGTAATGAGAAAGCCTCTTTTATTGAAACCCAAGTGGTCTTCTAAGTTATAACAGATACTATGGACCTGTAATAGTTACTCATAAATGAAAAATAAAACAATACCAGATTTTTAAAACTTTTCTTGTGTGACGCTCTTGATATCAGTTATAGTTACCATTTTCATTATTCAAGTTTTCAAGGCTGTTTGTCTAGCTTTTACATTTGTAAACTTTCAGTTTTTTAAACATTCACTCGGTGTGTCAGTTCTTTGTCAGTCTTTGACAGTTTATTAGGTGAGTTTCATTACCAGAATAAGAAGACTGGGTCAACTTGTTACTTGATATTAGTAGATTAAAGGTGCAGAAAAACTACTGTAATAGATTGACATTGTCAGTTTGCTTCTTGGCTATCTGTATGGACCAACCTGTCGCAGGTGTGGCTTCACAGAATCAGCCTTATAGATGTCTTCGACTGCAGCCCACTGAATCTCCTTGGAAGGCGAACCCTCTACTGTCCAACAAAGGAGTCGAAGTTTCGACAGTTTCTTGATAACGGGGATACCGAACATCAACATGTCGGGCTATTTACATTGTTGTACATAGACGACCGATAAATTGACATTCAATTAAAAACAAAACTTGTAACATCCTTAAAATGTCCTTCGTTAAAGATAAAATTGAATTACCTGATATGCAATCTTTAAAGACTTGCAGAATCGGTAAAAGGTACTTGTACGTTTTTTTATACAACGTTTAGAATTCACAAAAAACATTCAATGTAGGCCACGATATGAACAAGATACCCCATTCTAGCCTAGCACATGTTGACCGTGGTAATTAAGGAGGATACATCTGTTTAGATAATTATGTGATAAAGCTGAACAATATAGTTAAATAAAAATAAAATCCTTTTTATCGACAAATTTAACGGCATTTCCATCGTTAAATGTTAGAAACAGCTTAACAAAATACAACATGTGTTAACTGGTATCTAAAATTAAATGGCAACAGTGGTATGCATCACCTGTAGATTAGGAAGAAAGTCTATACCTTTTCTTCCATCAATTCAAATTTTCACACGTTAAGCAAGTAATAACCAAATACCCACCGATCTATAAAGTTCTGTTGTTTAAGACCTGTATGTGCATATACATGCAACATTGTCGATTAGATGAGTGGGTTGTAATTAATTTATCTATGCTTCTTGGACTTGTTTGCTTGTGTGATAATATGTAGGGGCAAGGTCGAGGCTGCTGCCTCCTAGAACCGTGATCCAACCCACGGGGGAGTTATGTTTGCCATTGACAATTCCAAAGAGGTTACACCTCGAGTTTCCATTTTCGTTAATTTGTTTGTGGTGTATTTTTACCGATGATTTTGAAACCCCTGCTATCTTCTCTTCTCAGCCGTTTTTTTTTGTTTCAGACCCTTGTCTCCAAGGTAACCCCATTTATTCATATAATTGGTTAACATTTACAATGTTTGCAATTGTAAATTATAAACATATAAATATGAATAAGTAATGTTTAAATTTTTTGAGTGTACATCAGTACAACAATAACATTTACCTTTATTTAGCCAATAAAGGAGACTGTAGTATCATTTCACTTTTGTGAGGAGAAGGTTTGGATAAACATAAATTCACGCAAATATATTTTTCTAATGTCTCTCCTTATTACATGTATTCGTTTCACCGGAGTTCAGATTAACGCATTTTACTCAAGCGCAAAATACGTGAATTTGAACCCGCGTGAAATATGATACCACAATATATTTGAAGACATTCGCAGATGCTTCTTTTACTGAGTCTGTGGAGCCCGTGGGCAGAAACGCTTATAAATAAAACAGTGGACAAGAACTAACGAATGAACAAACTTATCAAGTATTAACTTCAGCATCCTATCAGATTGCGCAGTATACCAATTTTTAAATGTCTAGTAGTTTTTACGTTCGACGTCAGATATTGTCAGGTTCATAAGCGCTTACATATTTATCATATATTTTAAATAGTTGTTTGCAGGGCTTCGTTTAGCTTATTTATTTGTAAAATATATCTTCGGCATTGCAGTTTTTGTTTAAGATATATTTTAAATAAGGGAAGACTAAGGAAAGTGCGACAGTTCTCACGAAATTTAGATTTGCATATAAAATACTTCAGCACGATAGTCATATATTGAGAAATATCGCTTTCTTTGCTCGTTGAAAGTAAAAAACGGTTTGTCTAACAGCGTTATATTAATTTCATATTCATTAAGTAACCAAGTTTTTATTGTGTGAATAAAATCTTTAACTATTGGACATTCACAAAAAATGTGATAAATTGTTTCCGGCGCTGTATTACAGTTTGAACATACATCATTTTCAGATTTATTGATTTTAAATAAGAATATTTTTGTTACAAGTATTTTATGATTGATTTTAAATTGAAAGTCCTTAAGTTAAATTTCGTTTATTAGTTTCAAAGTTTTATAGCTAGTTTTAACTTCGTCGTTTGAAATATTACCAATTTCAGCTTGCATGTTAAATCTACAAATTTGGAATTTACTAAAGAGTCATAGAAGGTTCTGCTTCCCTTTTTGTCTTTGATAAGTGTCTTTAAATATAAGTTTAAGTGTAGATTAACTTTTAGTTTGTTTATCTCTAGTTTGTTTCTTGTGAGTTTGTTTTTCCATTCGTTTGCGAAACTTAAAATCACTCTATGATATTCTAAATATTTATTAAGTACCTTGTATTCCATAAATATTCTTTAGTTGTTCAAAGTTTTAGAAGTCACCATTAATGTTGATTAAGTCTATAATATTTACAATATTTTTTGTATACCAGTTTGTTTATAAAGAGGATATTATCCAACGAATTTGGGTTTAACCATATTGGGGAAACAGTATACTTTCTAACTCCGTTACATTTATTGTGGAGCAGTATTCTGCCCAACTTTCTAAAACATCTTTCAAAAATGGGTTGTTAATAAATTTAGTCATTTCTTTTGTATAATTTGGACCTAAAGATATAAGATCTTTACAATTTATACGTGTTAAGGAGCTCCATGTTATACTGCCTGGTGATAATAATCTTCTAAGCAAGGTGATTTTTAAACTATTGATACACGTTTTTAAGTCGATCATACTAATACCCCCGGAGTCAATATTTTTTATAGATGTAATTCTTTTTATTTTGTCTGGTCCATTGTTCCATAAAAACGAATATGACATTTTTTCGAGTCGTTTCAACAAATCTAACGGAGGATTTGGAAGGGAAATAAAAATATGTATGAACTTTGATAAAATTAAGGATTTTAATATTGCAACTTTCCCAAACAGTGTAAAGCTACGTTTTGACCAAGTTTCTAATGTTTGTTCGCATTTGTTAAATATATCGACTTCGTTTATTTCCCATATGTTTGAAACATCAGGGGTGAGGTATACACCAAGTATTTTTAAAGGATCGTTGGTCCTGTCTAAAGCAACATCCTCGCATATTTTATTTTGTGAGTTTTTCATAGACCCTATCCAACATGCCTTTGTTTTTTCAATATTTATTTTTAGACCGGACATACAGAAGAAATCATTTAATGTTGTCAGACACGATTTAAGAGACTTTTCTGTACCATTTAAAAATATTTGGGTGTCGTCAGCATATTGGCTTAGTTTGTGTTCACTATTATAAATAGTAATTCCTTGTATTAATTTAATTTATAAACTTAAAAAGATGAAAGGCAGTGTTAATTTCTCCCGGTAATTCGTAAAAACCATCTGTAAATTTAAAAAGAAAGGTTACCAACATGATATTTTACAGCGCTCTGCAGGCCTGGTGATTAACCCTTCTACAGTTGATCATTATGCTTACCTCTTTGGTTGCACGACGGTGGCAGGGGTTTAAAAGTTTATGAAGGTTAATGGGGAAATCTTTTCTTAAAAGAACCTAGAAGCTCGATTTGTTTCTTTTATCCCTGTCATCGTGTTCTTGCTGATTTTACTCCAGGAGCTCTGGTCTCGGTAAGATCATTGAGCACCCGCCCCTTCGGCTTTGCAATGCTCTTAGATTCTTATGTTTTATATGTTTGTGTGCTTTTGCATGCAACATTGTTACGCCGATAAGTGGGTTGGAGTCTTTTCAACAAGACAACTTGTACTTGTTTTGTGATATGAGAACCTGTTGGGGCAAGTGTGAGGTTGGTGCACCCTAGAACCTGGTTTAAACCCCAAGTGGCAATTTGATTTGCCACTGACCGTTCCAAGGCGGTAACCCCTCGGGTTCTCATTTTTGTTTATTGTTAGTGGTGTCTTTTTTTAAACTTATCATTTTATTAACCATGCTCTCTCCCCCTCTCTTCTTCTTGACTGTGTGGGGAGGCTGTTTTTTCTGAATGTGGCGATTCCTGATATGCATATTTCACCTTTGTATATTATTATTACATCTAATCCAATCCCCACCTATTACCGCATAGTCATTATTTATGTCACTTATCTTTTTAAAAATAGTTTCATAGAATTTAGGTGTCCCCATTGGGACCGTATATATTTGCTAATGTGAATCTTTTTTCATACATTTCAATTTCTAACAAAATATAATTACCATTCTCATCAATATGTGTAGCATCTACTTTTTGTTCGAAATTGTCTCTTAAAAGAATCATGACTCCTCGACTGTTACTCATTTAAGGACTAATATAAATACCATTGCCCCATTCTGCCTTAACAAAGGGACAAAAATCTTTTGTTATATGTATATCTTGTAAAAATATTATATTGTATCTCTTTTGTCTTACGTAATGGAAAAGGTCTCCACGTTTTTGTGTATTTCCTAATCCCTGACAATTCTGAGAATATATTGTAATACAATCATCCATTTGGAAACTGATTCATTTCTATAGACAACGCAAACTGTAATATATAGCGAACAAATCTGATAGGATACTGAGAGTACAGATCATAGTACAAAAAAACAATATTTACATAGTTTAAAAAGCCAATACATGTACCAGCGCATATTCTACACAGTAGGTGTGTGGTCGTTTCAAAGGTGGATAAAAAACCTCCTTTCTCGACAAAATTGTATTTATCACAATAATTTTAAGTGCATGATATTGGAATAGCTGTCTAGCACCTTCAATATTTCATGATTTGATAATTACACGTAACACCGTTAAAAAAAATTAAACAGGTCAGCGTACACTATTGCGTTTCCCTATATGTTCTATATAGAGTCTTGGGAGTCTCCTTGATTTATTTATTCTTAGACAATATCAGGCATGGTCTTCTGATGAAGTTTGAATATAAATCTACATAAAAACATCGATGAAATACCACCATGACCGTAGGTTTCTACCTCAAATTTCACTTTGAAGACTACCAACCTTGCCTATTGACTAAATTTACTTGTGGCTAACCTGTTTATAGGCATTATTTTAAAAGTAATTTTTTTCTTATCCAAAATGTTTTGGATAATGATTTTTGGTTCCAACAGCTGCAGAAATACACAATTTCTATTTTTTAGAAGGAGTTTTATTTTTTCCTTAGCTATATTGGCCAATCAACTAATGTTTCTATAGAGTCTTACGGGTTTCCCCTAACTTTTTTTTTTTAACCAACCGGGAAGCAAAATAAACAGCATGCTCGTTTGTGGCCCTTGGTGCAGTTAAACGTATGGGCAGTTTTGTCGATTAGACACTCCTGTTCTAGGATTAATCTGTTATCTTTATAACCGAACTTTGTAAAATAGTTATATTGAAAGCGTTATAGAAAGGAGTTTTATAGTGTTAGAAATTGTGTTATCTGTTTTCGCGACCAGGAAAAGCATTTGTAAAAATTGCCTAAGAAAAAGTTGATGACTTACAAACGTTAGAGGATACGGGACTGTTGTGCAACATAGTGCACTGGAGTCTATACTTATTTTATCTGGAGTTTTTTTAGAAAAAAAATGGAAAGAAACACGACAACAACAACAAATCCATAAAAAAACAACAACAGGAAGTTTCAAAATGGATACAAACTGAAACTTCTAACGATTGTGGCGGAGTTATATTATACTATATGACATTGACTCTATTGTTTTGCTATTTTCAAAACATTTCCATTCAGAAATAATTCTGATTTTGTGTTGGGGATAAAGTTGAGTTAAATTTTGGCTCAACTTTTAACTCCATCCACAATCAGTGTTATGCAATCTACTGATCAACTGTTAAACTAAATATTATATTGGATGATGTAGTGCCAAACAGATATATATGTTTCAAGCTCTGGTGGAAAACATTGGGATAAAAAGATATAGTACGTCTTCGTAAGTTTACAAAAAATTTGTCACAAAATGTTTTATATACTAAACAATCAGATACCAAAGTAATGAATATTTTTTAGAAAGATAACTCTATATGTATTGGAATCTAAGCTTATAAACACTGGTTTCGACAAGTCTTTTCATGTTTATGCTTTATATGAATAGAAATTTGTTAAATATTAAAACAAATTGAAATTGATAAATAACTGAATGTATATAAACGTTTGAGAAATCATTGCAGTCCACAGAGAATTAAATTTAGTGAATAAGTTATAGTAAAAATATAATTCCTTATTTTTTTTTTTAATTTTAGCAAAATCATTTCATTCATTTAAGAATTAAAAAAAAATTGTGTTTTATTTGTGGACCTCAGTTGCTCTTTATTTCTAATAAAATGAGTTTGAAAAAATTATATCCCCAAAAAATGACAACATTATTTCAACACAAAATAAGCACAAAGAAAAATAAAACAAGAAAAAATTTCACTGCGCAGCATTTTTAAACAACAGAATAAAGAAACAAAACGACAAAAAAGTAAACAACAACATTATTTCAACATAAAGTAAGCAAGAAAAACGTAATAATAATAATAAATAATAATATTAAATAAATAAATAAACAAGAAAAAATTTCACTGCACATCACAACATTTTTACAGCACAGAATGAACAAACAACACAACAAAAAAAGTAAACCAACAAAACATCTTTGACAATTTATGCATGTTCAGGGTGAAATCAAAATAGATTATATATCCCATATTCATTATTATTTTTCAACTTTCACCCATGAAAGATGAAACATCATTTCTGTATACTCTGACAAAGCAGTATTGCGGGGGTATTAATCACCTTCAGTGATAGCTCTAGTTGCCATTGTCCAGATTGAGTTAGAATCTTTTCTGTGTTTCGCAAGATCATGTTTATTCGTTGTAAGATTATCATAAGTTTTCGTGTGTTGATGTTTTAGAACAATTCTGTCATTTGCCTGGATTTGCACGCTGTCGAATTATCTGCTAACACTTTGCATGACTCTTATGGTGATTGGTTCTTTGCAGCTTACGTTTCTTCTGAGCACTGCACAGGCACTGTGGATGGTTGTGTGTGAAGAGTTGTTGATTTTTTGGAGCAATGGATGTTTTCTTCAAACTGACAAAGGTATGTAAAAATGTGTAATGTAATGTGTTTGTTATATGTTACTTTAATGTATAAATTCAAGAACAACACTGGAGTTAATCTTCATAAGATATATGTATTTAACAATGTATTTATTTAAGCAGATCATTCTAGCAGACAGCAAAAACTGACATAATTATGCTTATTATTCAGTGTCTTATGATTATACTCATGTTTATCTATCAGACAGCAAGAACTGACATATGCTTATTATTCAGTGTCTTATGATTATACTCATGTTAATCTTTCAGACAGCAGGAACTGACATATGCTTATTATTTAGTGTCTTATGATTATACTCATGTTAATCTATCAGACAGTAGGAACTGACATATGCTTATTATTCAGTGTCTTATGATTATACTCATGTTAATCTATCAGACAGCAGGAACTGACATATGCTTATTATTCAGTGCCTCATGATTATACTCATGTTAATCTATCAGACAGTAGGAACTGACTTATGCTTATTATTCAGTGTCTTATGATTATACTCATGTTAATCTATCAGACAGTAGGAACTGACTTATGCTTATTATTCAGTGTCTTATGATTATACTTAAGTTAATCTATCAGACAGCAGGGACTGACATATGCTTATTATTCAGTGTCTTATGATTATACTCATGTTAATCTTGCTATATTGTTTTTAGAAAATTAATTAATTAGTACACTTAAAATTCAAAACTGTATTTCATACTATTGAGTGAGAAATAAATGAGAAATGCAGTGTGGTTTATGATTTAGTGTCTCTTCACAAACTGTTGTGAACCCTCGACACCCTTGAATTTATATACATTTACTGTGTAAATTCGCATTGGTTCTAGACGGTGATAAAGCTAAGTTTATATGTATCTTTTTGTTCTTTTATCAGCTCGAAACCTTTAACATAATTATAATAAATTTAAATGGATTTTGGCGGATTAACGAAGACTGATATCAGTAATTTAAAATTGTTAGTTTCACTGTATTTGAGGTTAATAGAGCAAAACTTTCGACGTGCAAAAACAGTTATGACTGTGTATAAACAAAAGAAGAAATATACCATTTGCACTCAACTCACGAAACAAAGAGCTCAACATCCTCCGGCTTATTAAAGAAAGATTATTTTTACATGTATAAGTAAATGTTTACCTTATGGATTGCAAGCAAGATTGCAAGCAATAAAATATGTAAAATATAAAAGATATAATGTAACATGGTTAATAAAAGTTTGAGAAATTAACTTCGAACATTATTGAAATTGGAATTAAGTTGATGTAAATTTTCAACGTGTTACTTTTGATTTTTTGGAAAAGTAAAGCAAAATATTTATTTTAAGTGAACCTGGCGTTTTTGCCATTAATTTTGTTTAAATGGCCTTACGATCAATTTACTTAATTCTTTACATGTAATTGACAATTTACTTAAATGAAACATACATCTGAATAACTGATATATGGCAGGAAGTTCTTCATTACATTATTCAATAGAACTTGCCTCGAACCTACAACACTCAGATGTGTTGATGTATTCCACCAATTTCAAAATTATTGGAATGAAAATTTACATTTAAAATAACGCTTACAAAAAAGGGAAGCAACAGTGTACAGTTGGTATCATAATGTCAAAATTCAGACATTCGTTTGTAAACACAATCTTATTCCACCATGTCTACATTAGATAAAGATTGTGGATATTCATTTTCTAACAATTTTAAATTCTCTTGATGGCTGTGTGTCATATTTGGTTGCCGGAGAGAAATCTTTAAAATACCAACAACATGTAGTGAGCTACATCACTCCGTCCAGAGTGTACTTGTTTACACCATTTATGGTTCTATAGAGACGAGTTTATCAGTTGACTGACTAATAAATGTTAAAAAGCTTGTGTTTGATGACATTTTAAATTCTTTTTTCATCCAATAAACTTATTCTTTATTTTTCACTAACGCTTGTTTTTACATAATCATATTTAATAAAATGGCTAGATGAAGATTAATTATTAAAATAATATTAGAACAATGCAATTTCTTATACGCCGGGTCTACGTGAACCTGATATGTTGGCCAGAGAATGTACAAAGAAACTCAGCTAGTAAATTTATATAGTGCGGTCTTTCTTGTGGCGGAAAACTGTACAAAACTACAAAATTGGATATTCAAACAGTAGTGTTATTAGTGAGTTGATCTTAACTTCAGGGTTGTGAGGGACGTACACTGTTCTACATTTCAGTAAGTTGTAAATTAGCATGTTAAAAGCGTCCAATTTAGTGCAGATTTTGACTGGTACAATTTATCTTATTAACATTCGCTTAAGGGGTTTCCCTAGTTCACCCAAATGGTAGCATAATGGGCATTGCATGGCGGTGTCGTTCGCCCATTTTCTATATCATTTCATAATGAAAAGGATTTTGTCAGAATTTCATAAACAATATGTAACTGCAAATTAACATGTTTATATTATGAACATCATTGCAATATACATTAATTTCATTTATCTACTTACTATAATTTATCATCAGCCTTAAACAACGTGTACTTGCTGTTTTTAACCAGCCAGCGTGTATCTGCTTTTGCAATAAGATTGGGGTATTGTTTTAAGTTAATAAAGTCATCCGCTTTCGTACTCAAGTTCACAAATCTTCTCCACAATAATACGTTTGCAGTCAAGTATCATATCATATCCGATAAATATAGTAAGAAGATAATTCAGCACGTAGAAGTGAACATCGTGTAAGATAAAAGCAAATTCTTATCTGTGAGAACCACGTTTACTTTTAAGTAGATTAATTTGATCTTTATGTGAAGACATGGAAAAGAAAATTATATTTGGTAAATCGGATTATTTATGTTCGTAAATATGACATAACTTTGTATTTAATGCGCATGTTGCTCTAGTACATGTATTCAGTTACACATATAATATAATTCTGCTTTTAACTCGGTATTTTACGGTTTTAGGCTGCATCTTCGTTGGCATTATACAACAACTACAAGGTAACTTAATACCATTATTTTTAAATCCGTAGATGAACATGGTATTTTAAACAGTCATATTAACTATGATAAGTCTCAAATATGTATAATCAGATTTGTAAATAACGTTTCATACAAAGAGCACTGTCGTGTAACAAACAAGTTTCAATTTATAGAATTTTGTATGCCCTTTCGAGTAGTCCTCAAGATGGCGACCAAACAAGCCATTTAAAGGTATATGTTAAGGTCTTTCTAATTTGATTACATTCTGTTCTGTATACATATTAGACAGGTATTTCTGGTTCACAAGTTGTTAACACTCTTATATAAAGAGAGGATTTCATGTACAACCGTTCGATATCCCGTAGAATCTACTTTTTTTAATAAAACTATTGAATGCTTATTAATTGTTTGCATAAATAAAGGAATAAAGGAATAGATGGATGATTGGTTGATTGTTGATTTTTTACAGTTGCCAGCTGCATTACATGTCTCCACTGCAGTGGCGTAGCTCAAATTAAAGATTGCTTTACGGCGCCTGACTCGATTAAGGAATGTCAGTCCGATGAGGTAAACGCTTTCAATTAATTTTTAATAAATATTGCCTGCAACGTTTTTGTCGATGTTTAAATAGTGTATTAGACGCGATTGATCAATCCAAACATTATTACAACTCGAATCACTACTGTTCTTAATTGATTCGGATACACATACGGCAGAAAGAAAACTAAGACGCTCTACATATATCGATGTTTGAATCCGATTTAATTAAGAACAGCAACGTTTCGAGTTGTAGCAAGTGTATAGATTGATCAAGGCGGCAGTAAACGGTTATTCTGATATATCGCAAACCAAAGAATCACAGCCGACACGACAAGTCCACTTGCTCCCTACTAACACATACCTGAAACAGAAAGGGCACATAACTGACATCACAATGACATTCAGTTTATGAAAACAAAGCAAAATTATATTCAAAACATATCAGTTGATTTTTAAGTACCATTTACTTTCAAATTCTGGTCGCTAAAACTGGTCGGCCGACGAGGCAAAATTTCAAACATTCATCAGTTCACAGCTTTCTTATTGCCAACAACCAAAATAAATGGTTGCCACTCACACATGGTAAAATCCCTACTGATTCATTAAATCATACTTAAAATATACCATAACCACCTAGATTTTGCACTACTCACACTTGTTTGTATGCCCCTTGAGAATTGCAAGTTAAACTGAAGGCAGAGCCAGAAATGTATTAGTTTCGCATTTCCAAGCACCTGCCTCACACTGAAGGTGTCAAGGTAAAAAAGAGCATGTCAGGCAACTTTTGGGGATCCTAGCGACAGATGTAAAACTGCACATATAGCATCTAAAAATATTTTAAAGTGCCATGAAGCTTACAGTTTGCCCACCTACCTCTTATCTTCAATTCGCATCTACGGCTACAAACTCTTTACTGCATCCTCAATGCGCGTATATTACATCGTTTTATCACAGTGACACACGATATGAATAATTTTCAATCTAATTAATTGCATATATGATGATTTGTCCCTTGAAATTGATTTAATCTATAAAGTTAGTAAAGCTTGTTTATTGACATTAAACAATTATATACTTGACTTAAATCTGTTTCTTTATTCAAAACAATGTGACTTTGAATAAAATAGCTTTGTTTCAGGTTTGCTATATGGAAAAGAGAATATACCCACAAACCAGGATAAGCCAGTATTATGCTGGCTGTCGAAACATCCAGGTTCGTATTATGAAATTCTATTTGTCTGATCTTTATAATTTAGAAACAGATTGAGCTGATACGTATGTAAATTAAGCGTTGGTTAAAAATAGGGTTTTCTCCAACTGTGACTAATCATGCCTCTACGGGCATGGCTCGCTCATTAGAATGAGGCCCAGCATAGATTTCACAATCATTGATTTTCAAACTTTTACTAAGCATTTTCAAAAGCTTTACATGCTAGATCTGCAATATTATAGACCAAACAATCCGATCTGAATGTATACAGGTGACCTTATAATTCATAATCAGGAAATAACGCCAAAATGGAGTCTGAGTAACCTTCCGCTGGCATTGCTGATATATACAGTAAGCATATTAAATTCAAATATTTCATGTGATGACACACGCCACTAAGATATCCGAGTAAACTAAATTTGTCGTAATTTTTTATGATTTGATCTTCCAAGCTGTCCGAACAAAATGTTATTGAAACAAATTTATGCCTGGTTTGTTAGTGTTTCTGTTCTTTTTTATTTTTCTTCAAAAGTCTGCTAGGCATATGCTCCAATAAATCATGTTGACAGTAACATATGTCTAAAAACGGCCTGTTGTTTTCTGTCTGAAAAACAACTATGAATAGTTTAATTTGGTATGTTTTTCTTTAGTAAATATTGGTTTAGCTCAATCCGGGCAGTAAAATACCGGTACATGTCCATGCCTGGCCATGAACAGGCTCATTCAAACCGACATTGCAATCATGTTTTCATATTGTCGTGTTCGGTGGTTTCAAAGAAGTTAAATTTAAACTTTTTTACCTAGAAGACAATTAAATATATATTAAACTGAAGTGGAACACAATTTTCAATACATGTATATATTAAAAGAAATTAGAAACGCAACTTCTTTAAACAAGAAATACATTTTTTGTTTAAAAAAGTTGCGTTTCTAATTTCTTCAAATACATACTATATAGTAAAAGAAATTAAAAACGAAACTTCTTTAATCACGAAACATATTTTGTGTTTAACGAAGTTGCGTTTCTAATTTCTTTAATTATATATAAAAATCCACCGTGTTTTTTGCTCATCTTGGGTTGATAAAATTTCTCAGCGAACAGTGATTGCTTTTATTCTTCATTATCATTTGTTGAACAAGACTAATTCTCATCCTGAAGATAATACAACGTTGCATTTTCTATCAATGAAAAGTATTCCTCCACTGCTACCGATAGTCTGTGTATTTTCATAACAAAACGAGTTCATTACATAGACTGTGGTCATACTTTCACATACTGTATTATATCGAAAACGCACACAATGCATGTTTCTTGCAATCGTTGACGATGTTTAATACTGTAATGTAATTCTTGTATGATGAAACGATGACTATAAAAATCTGTTTGTTTACTTTAACCAGCGGGAAATTGCTTCAATATAAAATATATTGCTCAGTAACGAAGATAAAATGGTACCTTTGAAATCCTTCGCACTCGACCAGTATGAACATTTTTGCAGGCTCGGTCTTTTAATGAGCAGTGCTGAGAATGTTTCTGCTAAAGTTGTTCAGACCTGGGTTGAACGCATCTTAATATAAGCTTAGGGATAATATAAGCTCAAGTTTTTTGGGATGTTGTCCCGGCTAGCTCAGTTGGTTGCGTAGTCGGAAATGCAGGGCTAGGCGTTGTCGCCGGGACGGAGCGGGTTCACTCCCAGGTAGACGCAATATCATTTTTTGTAAACAAAATATTATTTATCTATCAAAAAGAAAATTTGAAATCGTTAATTTTTTTGAAATTCTCTTTGTCAGCGTTGCCAACTTGATCATTGTCAGAAGGATGCTCATTCTACAGCTGTTCCCGGTCCGGAATGTTCAGAATGCTGCTACAAAAATAATTGCAATATCGAATTGTGTGGGGCAAGTTTAAACGGTATGTTAATTATACGTGTGCCACTTTGGGTTATGTTCGATTATAAGAAGTGTCGTAAGTGTATTAAACCCCGATATTTTACAATGTATTTTTTAAGATATACTATAATTGCAAGGTTACCAACATATTGCTGTTGAGTGGCAATTAAATATTATTCTAAAACAGTCAACATTTATGTCTTCGTACTTCAACAAGTGTATTTTATGGGAGCGAACCCGCACCGTCACGGCGGCAGTGCCTAGCCCTGCAATTCCTGCGACGCTACCAACTGAGCTAGCCAGGACAACCCCAGAAAGGTTGATCAGATAGCCATGATATACGTAACAATCACTGCATGACATCGGTTACTGGTTATTATAATGATAACAGTATTGACTATATGTACGGAGAGACGTTTTACGTCCGCCACACTGCACAAACGGCGCTACTGTGAATTTCAAATGAGAGTGCCTCTAGCTGAGAGCGAATGTGTTTCAGTAATTAAAACAAAAAAGGTATATATTATCCAACCGTTTAACCTTTAATTAGACTTGGAAGGTCACACGCTGTTTATAGGAAACGAAAACTCAAAATATTTAATTTAAAGTTCAAAAAATATTTTGAAACTAATTATTGTATTAAATGTACCATGCCTTCTTCTCTCTACCTTTTGGTTTTGCGGGGAGGGTGTGTCTGCTGGATGTGGCTATTCCTGGTATGCGTATTTCACTTTTTTATAATGTTATCTGTTAAAACTGATAACCCATGTAATGCGGTCATGATTTTCTTTTATTATCAGGTTTATTCGCGAAACCTTTTGGGGGAAGTCTCGTGTAGATCAATCGGTAGAGTAAGGGAATTTGTATTTACACTTAACAACTTTTTTTAAGTGTAAACCTTCGTACTGGGGTTTTACTGTCTTGATAATTGAGCTTTAGCTCTGAAACTTTCAATAACAATGGAATACATACTAACTGATTTATTAGAAAAATTAGTCAAATTTAACAGGCATATTGGAAAACCAAAAGATAGGCGACCACATTTTATGCATTCAAACTGATTTGCTCAAAAAGTGGGTTTGACTATAATCAATTATGACACATTAAAATAGGGTGATATGACACATTAAGATTAGAATGAAATAAATTTTATTTAACAGAAATAGAAGAATAGCATATTTCTGGGTTCCAAATGTTCAATATATGTACGCGTAATTCGTTTATTAAGTTGACCATACGCTTTAATAACTGATTTTGTGAATTTGTATTATGTGGGTATCAGTATTCTAAATGATTCTAAGCAGTCAGTTGTCTGTCATGTTGAATGAAGTTTTACTAATAAATCAGTTAGTATTCATTGCATGGTTTATTAAAAGCTTTAGCGCAATAGCCCAAAATCTAGCCAGTAATGCCCCACTACGAGGATGTATACTCAGCAAAGTTGTTAA
Organism: Corbicula japonica; assembly: GCA_038501625.1. NCBI lineage: Eukaryota > Metazoa > Mollusca > Bivalvia > Venerida > Cyrenidae > Corbicula > Corbicula japonica. The sequence continues at coordinate 95,160 of JAZAYU010000330.1, forward strand.
GTGTATAGAAGCTGCCTTTGTTTATTGTTTAATAAGTCGGGGATAGCCATGTTTTTATCATTTCTAACTTTGCAAAGTGAATGAGTAGTAAATGAAAATGGAACATTATAAGCCGCCGAACACAATACAAATGAAAATATTGTAGGCTCGTTTTGATTGAGCCTGATCCGATTACATATATTCATTCTATTTTCTTAGACTTTCTAGACAAAGTAAAGGATAATTATATACAATTTCATTAAAACATATATAAAATTGTTCATAGTTCAGACATATTTTAACTTTCTAATTCAGAAATCCCATCGAATATAACGCACTGTTTCAACTGTAACAACCTTCAAAATGGCAGCTTTTGTCATGTTTGTAGTCATACGATCGATTGTGATTTGAAATATCAGGTAAGTAGACTTTATACGAGGGATGATCCAAAATAACATAGACTTTTTTCATTGTATCTTAATTTGAAACACGTTCGCAATAAATTATATACTTAATTCAATCAGAACACAAACGTCACAAACTGAGCTAAAATATTCATATTTTTAATCGATTTCATAAGCGCGTCGCTTATTTGAATAACCATGGTAACATGTAGGCGGCGCAAGCTGTGGCCATAGTACTTTATAAAGCATATACCTGTCAATAAAAACAAAACTACTAATGGGAAAAGAGCCAAACTTCGCAACGTCAAAGTACGGTATACAAATGATGTCATGCCGACATAAATTTTACGTCATTCAGACTATGCGTTTTAAAAACAGTCAATATTTAAGAGAGCTATCACCAACGTTAAAACGTCAGAAATGTCGCCATCAGATCGCCCGGAAAATACGCGCTATTATAAAATTCTGCCATGGTCTTTGAAAATCACCTCATGAAAAGCTATAATAATTTAGCAGACTCAAATGAAAACTTCCGTAAGCCGAGCTCTAGTTTTTAAGTGGTACCAGTGTTTTTTACGGTCAGAAGAGCCATTAAATAGGCATGGGTAAGGAAAAATGAAAAAAAAAATCGGCGTTACGGCAGTTACGTCAAGCCGGAAGGCAATTGAAGCGGACTAAAGTCTAACTATTGTGACGCTTTTCGACCTATTCTAGACTAGTTGAGGTACCTTGAAACGGATATTGCCGAACATGACATTTTTAAATGTGTTAAAAATTAATAAACACATATGTTTTTCAAAAAATGTTTTGTTTGGTATTTGAATCATTACGAAGTCATAAATTATCAAATAAGAATAAATAAGTTATTTATAATTTTAATAACACTTGAGTTAACAGCTACACAGACTGTGTCCACAATGCAAAGAAATGTTATATTTTAACAAAAAACAAATTTGTAATGAGTTATTTCAACAGTTACATGCCCGTTGCTAAAGTACCGCGGTACTGCGGGTATAACATACCCGGTCGTTCCTTCGGCGGTACGAGCGAGAAGAGGACCACTTTTTTGATCGCCTCATAACCACTTGCGATACTTTGACCAGCAATTATACACTACTATGTTCGATCAATAGGTTCCCCGGCATCGCATTCCGGTTACGGAGTCTATTTAAAGAAACTTAGAACATACGCCGCTTCGCTAACGCTGCGCACGTGAATTAACGTCGTTGACGTTATAGGATCTAATTTGACGTGCGCCGGAAAGCGGTTAGTGTATGATTTTAATTGTTCATAGTTTTTTATGTGATGCTGCATTTTTCTGATATTTTGTAAAAATGTGCTGAACATATTCCGAACAAAGCTAGTGTAATTTTATTTGTGGTATTTCGAATAAATTAATATAAAAACTATAACAAAAGTCTACGTTATTTTGGATCACCCCTCGTATGTATAGGAATGTTATATATAATCACACCTATGTAAACTCTCTTTTGACTGTACATAACATATATTTCGGTTATATTGCCTCCTCTCTCTCTCTCTCTCTCTCTCTCCCTCCATTTCATCTTCTCCCTCCTTCTCTCTATCTCTCTCTCTCCCCCCCTCTCTCTCTCTCTCTCTCTCTCTCTCTCTAACTCTCACTCTCCTCTCTCTCTTTCTGTCTCTCTCCAATACATGTCATGTTAGTCCGCAGTACTTAAGAGTCACTTCTAATGGACATCATGTTACCTATTGTTATTGTTTTAGAAATGTTTCGTCCAGAAAAAAACCGATGGAACATTTTATCTCGGCTGTATCAACGCAAGGGTAAGTACTTTTTGCTCGTCAAAAATGTCTTGTGCATATATTAAACATATCCGACCCACAACGAGACGTGTGTATGCTTGAATGATAATTTGGTTGTTTAAGCGTATAAATTTGTAAACTGATAGAAAGAAGACGGTTTTTAAAAAGTTTACTTAGATTTGATATTTCCGTCAAAATCTACAATACAAAGTACTGTGTAGTGGGATGGTGTATGACATGACAAATATGAAAATTGTACATACTCAGTTTGATTAACTTGTTCATGAACATTAATAGTAATGCATGTTACTGCCGACGCCGCTCAGCTGATTTAACCGGAAATGGGATATGATGGAAGGGATGGGTTCATATGGGGATGGGTTGGAATGGGTGCGGTGGACTGATGTAAGCTAAGGTGGATTTGGCTATACTGAGAATATGAGATACTGGGATGAGACAGTGATGCTATTGACAGATTTTGCTTCTTACGAGTTTCCTCAGACGACATTTAACCGCTATTATCAGTCAGCGTTTTTTTTTCAAATGTTCAAAGTCATTTGTATAAAAGTAGATTGTATGGATTTTGTTCGTTTTATCTCCCAAACTCTACGTAACATTTAATTTCCGCTATGACAATATATGATAATAGCTGTTAGGAATCCATGTTTAATAAAATGCTTCGATGTAATAAATATGAAAAAAAAGTATTTATACAATGTTTGTATATCAGGAATTAACATACCCAAAAGACACTGATTTTAAGGTCATCAATGAGAACATCTACATTAATTTTCATTGAATATTAAACAATGTTAAACACAAGTTAATTAAAATTAAATTCTCAGATGTTTACTGCACACTGCTTCAAAGAAAATACTTATTGTTATGAGTTCAACATGTATTTGACAAACTCGATTGAAATTGTATTCTTTTTGCACCCATGTAGTTTGCTTCTAGTGAGTGATGTAAATAAAGAGACATATTGTTGCGAAACTCTCCTTTGCAATGATAATCCAGGAAGGCCAAAATTTGACAAAGAATCCGCGTGTAAGTATTTTGTAATGTTTTCTTGTGTATAGTATGAAAAATAATGACAAAATAATTCGACGGGTGCTAAAAATACTGTTTGGCTGGAATGTCTAATTGCCAACCCAAATGGGGACCTACCGATATTCTGAGTTACCTCCCTTTCGGAATCGCTTCCCTTGCAGATTGGGTTGTTCCGGTTACGAAGCGTCAATAAGCGTAGCCTTAGAAGTGTAGATAAAAAGTCTCAAAGTGGCTTTGAAGATAAAATGAATTGTCGACTTAACAAAAATGTGAAACGGGCATATCGGGAATAACCATCATCTTTTTAAAATGATTTAAAGTTAAATGCAATTTTATCTATTTAGGTAACTTTATCCTTTATGAATTTTTATTTATTAGCTTGCATGTAAATTATAGCTTTTAAAAACTTCCACTTAAAGTATTCAGTCAATCACCGTTAAGTCATGCAAACAATGCTAATTAAGAAAAGGAACCGGGGTTTTATGACCATGTTACGTAATCTTATTAGCAAGACAGGGCCTTACCAGCTGGAAGCGTGATCAAGGCCTTTTGAAGTTGAAGATTTGTAAGAAGTTAAAAAAATGTGCTTGTAATGGGGAGTGTCGTTTTAGGAAACTGACTAGGGATTGACTATTTTAATTAATTGTCTTAATGTTGTTTGAGACCCGAGACATAGTTTTTTTATTTGATTTTGGCAACTTAACGCGCTCCGAACTGAATTCAATAAAAATCTACAGGGAAAGTTTTACCCAAAAATATATTTATTTATTGAATTAAAAAAGATTGTAAAACTAAAACAAAAAATCAGAAATAAAGAGAAAAACGTGAAAACATTATGAAACCATATTCTAAACGGTAAAAGAATAAAAGAGAACTCTTTTTTAAGCAGTGTATTAAAAATACGTCAATACGAACATGTCAAAAGATGTAAACCAAATATTGTGCATTCAATTTGTAGGTAAAGAATCAGTTATTTAAAAAGTCTATGAACTTTCTGCCTGGCATGAAAGAACATGCTTAAATGGGAACGGGCGTTTTATTAGCGGACGTCAAACCTTAACTTATACCATGTGTTATAAATTGATATACCTTTTCTAAGGATTTCTAAATCTGCCATTTTTTGAGCGTGAGAAATGCGTATTTATTTCTATTTATTAGTTACGGAAGGTGTCGAGCATAACGATGGTAAACCCAAACCTCTCCAACATATTAAAATGGCTAAAAGAGAATATTATGCACTGCACTACTTTTTCCTTTCAGCGGTAATAATCAAATAGTTTTGTGCAAAATGCTGATCTCTGAACAGTCAGACCCTATTCAAAAGTATTTAAAAGGACCACTGTTTTATTGTCAGATCTCAGACCGGAACTACCCAGTGACAGATGCGCGTTAAAAAGGGAGGTAACTCATGACAGAATATTGAGATAACTCTGTATATCGGTAGGACCCCATTAAAAGATTGTTTCTTATGAAAATTAATTGTACACATCTTGTCTCCATGTATACAGACAATCTTTTTATCAATCATTTCATTAGATTTTTTTCCTGAAGAAAAACACTTTTAGGGAGTATGTTTTTATTATGTTTTCGTCATTGTGTACGCCTCACTTTCCATAAAGAGGTCGCAAACATTGCAAATGGCGAAAACAGTCAAAAAATTCAAAAATGAATTTTGGGGAAAATACTTATTGCCACCTTTATTTTAGTAAATAATTGTATTTAGCTAAGGATGTAGTTAATGTTGGCAAGGTCAATTTAGTCTAATTCATGTTCTAATTACCGAGCACAAACTAAAACAAAAGAAAAAACATTTGCATGAGAACTCTGAAATTCATGAATATATCAAAGTAACTCATACCTGAAATAAGTATATGCTGGTCTACAATGTTTAGTGCCAATTCATCAAAATAATGCTAGGGTTTTCAAGAAATTCAAGGAAAACTTACTTCCTGGTTCAAACCGAAAGTAGATTTGAACCAGGAAGTAGGTTTTTCTTGAAAACCCTAACATTATTTTGAAGAATTGGCACTAAACATTGTAGACCAGCATATACTTATTTCATGCCTGAGCTGCTTTGGTATATTGTCCATGAATTTCAGAGTTCTCATGCTAACGGGTTTTCTTTTGTTTTAGTATGTCTTGGTAATTAGAACATGAATTAGACTAAATTGACCTTGCAAACATTAACTACATCCTTAGCTAAATACATTTCTTTAGTAAAATCTAGGTGGCAATAAGTATTTCCCCCAAAATTCATTTTTGAAATTTTAGCCTGTTTTCGCCATTTGCAATGTTTGCGACCCCTTAAGGTTTTGGGAAATCGTGAACAAGAATGTAGAAGCCCGATATCTTTCAATCTTGCTCTTGAATATTTAAATCAAAGTGTCCTGACCTTAGTAAAAGCCTCGACTGCCTGTATATTTCACTTGAAAATGCAATTAGTTTCGATTTTTTTTGTTTCAGTTAAGAATTTTTCCTGTCCGCCAGACCTAGGTAAGCAGTCAAACTTTTCTTCTAACTTTTCGTCTTATTTAATCTTAATACTTGGAATGTAAAATGGTGGAAAGAACTTTTTTTAAGTTGTTAAGAAATTTGTCAAATCGCCATACAACTGCTCCTTAAAAGTGTTGCAGAAGCGATTTTTCTGTAAAGATATTTTGGTTTAATTTAGGTATCGGTTATAAAATTCTAAGCATTTCTTCCCGACAATTTAACATTCACAGTTTACATTTACTAAAATATTTAACAAACATATTCACTTATTATAGATGTAGATGCGCCAAATTTAACATAGCAAGAAATATCTTTAACAACGATAAACGGCGTAGATTGTATATGAAATGATGCAGTTTATAGCTGCTATTATTCATTTCTGAATCATCTTGATTTACGTGTAAATTATATCATTTCATTGAGAATCCTACACGATGACTTTTTTTTATTAAAATTTGAATGTAAAATTAAATACCACACATAATAACGAACTTATAAATAAATAGTATTGTTTATAAATGTGAATCTTATAATTATGACAAACGTATTGTAAAGGTCTTGGCTTTATTAATATCTTAAACGTAGTAAAAAGGGTATGTATCAATTACCGAGATCATAAATAAATTCAGTAAAGATCTTAAGACTTATTGTTAGCAATTAAAGAGCAATAAAGAGTTATCATTGTTTTCTTTTAATTATAAAATTGAAGAGAATTTCTTAGGAATATTAGGAGTATGGAACAATTCTAGAATATACCGCAACTTTCTACTCTATGGCAGCCATATGCTTTTATAGCAATCTTATAAAAATCATCTCATGAAAACCGCTACGCTAACGTTCTTAGATCTGACATGAGTGGGATTGCTCTAGTAGCGAACTCGAAGTTATTTTCGCGCAACATATTACACGTAGTTGACAGATTTAAGACAAGTAAGCACATCATACAATCCTCAGTCGTGATAAAGAATGAATTTTATATAAGAAACGTATTGTAAAAGGTCTTGACATTGTTTATTCATATAACATAATGTATATAAATTGCTGAAAAAATAAAATATATTTAGTGAAGATTTTAAATATTGAACTCATTGTTTATATCGCGTAGCATATTATATGGAGTGCCAGAAGGCAGTTTCACTTACTTTCACTTTCATTTTGGACAGGTTGATAAAGAGTGACTAAATTGTTTTTGACAAATAAACCTAACCAATGACATCTACTGGAGTGTGCCTTATTTCAACATCTTTCGACTTAACAGAATAGCAAAGATCTTAACGTCACCGCAATAATCGTTTCAAACAGTCTAAGTTAAAAATCCCACTAGATACCTCTCCACCCTGCTAGATGCCTCTATGGTGTAAATATCTACCAATCGAAATAGTTTATTTCATTTTCACGCTGCATAATAATAGAATACGAGTATTATTTACAATTTATTGGTTAATTAATTTGGTCAAAAATGAGCTTAGACAGCTACGCCGAAAAATACTGAGCCAAAATGAAAACTTGACAAAGCATGCAAAAACACATAAGGTAGAATCTCGAAAATAAGCGTGTACGATTAATTTTGAATTTGTGACGCTTTTATGCGCTTATATTTCGATATGCGCTTATATTTAGTCCGCCTTATATGCGCATATTTTTGATATGCGCTTAAATTTAAGCAGCTGAATATGCGCTTTTAGTTGATATGCGCTTATAGCTTAATAGATTGACTGAATATACTCTTATTTTTTAAACAAAATAACACTAAAAGACTTACTTTTGGGATAGATTTTAACTTAAGGGACGGGTATGCGCTTATTTTTAGGTATTAGTTTTCTGTAAGAGACATGTGTGCTTATATTTGGTATGCGCTTACTTTCGATTATGCGCTTATTTTCGAGATTCTACAATATTAATTTAATTGAGCCAGTGAATGTAAATATCTGTAGGAATTAGATCACCAATATGTTTATCTTAGAAGTTATTTGTTAAGTATTTACAAAAAAATAACATATAAACAATTATGTGGTTGTGGAAAATTAAGAGATGGATTTTTTTTATTTTTTTTTTCTAATTAAAAGGGACGTAATTTGCAACACAGATATTTATTAAGTACCTGTATCTTGTTTCTTTTCACCAGTGAACTGTAATAACTGCGTGTTTTTGTGCATGCCGTAAACTTTTAAGTATGACAGTCAAATAATCTGTTTGAGATTTTTATTTTAAAAATATCGATCTCCTCATGCTCATTATGAAAGGAAAGAGTAGATAACATCGACCTCTGTGAAAAAAGCAACATTTTCCAGCTTTATCAAATGTCCAGGTAATTATGTGCAAAAAACTACAAATTAAATGAAAGATAATTATGTGCAAATACTACAAATTAAATGAAAGATAATTAAATCATCACTGAACATTTTTTTGAATTTGAAGCGAGGTAAGTTTTCATTTTTGCTCACTGCCTGTGTAGTATCCAGTAAGAAAGAGATTGTTAATTTAATGTCTGACGAGTCGATAAATTTAAATTATCCTCAAAACAATTGTAAAAGTCAACCTATGTATTAATTAGAGCCATGCACGTTTATAATTTACTTTCACACCTGTTTGTTTTTTAAATGAGACTGGTGGGTTTGATAAGGCATTACATGATGCGGCCCACTGGGAATCGAATGCGTAACGTATGGCAATAGCGCTAGCATTGCATATCCGATAACGATACCGACTAAGCCAGACGGGACAACCGGAAATCGAAAATGATAACAGTACTGACAGGGAGACTGTTTTACGGCCACCACACTTCCCAGATAGTGCTATCGTAAATTTTTAATTGTATTGCCTATAATGGGAACTGAACATTGCCTAGCAATGCAAATCCGATGCAAAATATATAATATGCGGATATCAATAGAATGCATGAAAATTTTTTGCTTTTTAACGCCGCCCGAGAAGTGAATGCACCAAAACGTCTTTCCGACGTTAGTTGTTGTAATATACCTATCTCCTCGAATTTAATTGAAACTGTTAACTTTAAACAAACGATTATCATACTTCATAAAGTATTTCTCTGTCATTCGCTTTCAAGTCGGCCCATCTACAATAGAAGTCACACCAAACCAAGCAACGTCAACGCCTGCGACAGTCATAGCAGCCCCAACATCAACGGATGCCGCAAATACACATGTTTGTGGTAACTTTGTATGTCAGTATCCCCCGTTTGTACTTATATCAATCCCGGGAATAAATGCGAGCACAACGTTTCTGTTATTTGTTTAAATCATAAAAAAGCAACATATGCATATCAGGAATCGCCACACTCAAAAAACACAGCCTCCCCACGCAGCGAAAAAGAAGAGAGGAAGATAGAGAGAGCGCATGTTTTATATATGTATGTCAATTCAAATAGGACGCCACAAACAATTAATAAACAAGAGAACCTTTGGGGATACCGCCTTGGAACGGTCAGTGGCAAAACAAATTGCCACTGGGGGTTTAAACCAGGTTCTAGGGTGCACCAACCTCACACTTGCCCCAACAGGTTCAAATAATTCAAATAAACAGTGCAATGTTTGATTCATAATAAGATGATATGCATAATACAGTGACCAAGATAGATCCTTCAATGAGGCTAATAATGATAGGAAAGGTATTCGATTGAACATCATGATTTTATAAACAATTTTCTGCACAATTAGTGTGATATTAACTTTTTATAATTTATTGGTCACAAGAAATTGTTGCCGCGAGATCAATACCAATACCGTTAAGTGAAATAAAGCTCCTCAATTTGAATATCTTATTTAAAGACTTAATTCTGCATGCATAACCAACAAATTAACTACAATTTTCATTTCGAAAGTTAAATCGCTTCTAGCAATCAGTAACTGTACATTTGACGACGGTGTTCTGTGTGGCTGGACACAGCTGATCACCGACACATTTGACTGGACATTCCAAAGTGGCCCCATACTTACAGATGATACTGGACCCAGCAATGACCACACTTTGGGAATAGGTAAATTTTGCAGAATGAGTGCAAAAAATCATGTAGAAGTTGCCACACTCCTTGTAGTGGTTACTTCCCCTTATAGTTACGCCTGCTTACGCAAACGATTTTAAACAGAATGTTGTTTTTGTTGTTGTTATGTCTCCTCCCCTATGGGGGAGATATTGTTTTTGCCCTGTCCGTCTGTCCGTCCGTCCGTCCGACCGGATAAATTGGTACTTAGGTGGCTATAGGGACAATAGGTAACTGTACATTTTCTTTGATGTCATTCATTCCGTAATGGGTTTATGTGGCTATTTCGGTTTATGTGGCTAAAAAGAACAATGGGGAGAACAAAAGGATAGCCACTTAAGTACCGATTTGTCAGGACTTCCGTCTGTCCGTCCGTCCGTCTGTCACACTTCGTTTCCGCTCAATAACTTGAGTACCCTTTGACCCAGAGCCTTCAAACTTAATAGGGTGATAACCCTTATTGAGTAGAAGAACCCTATTGATTTTGGGGTTAGTAGGTCAAAGGTCAAGGTCACAGTGACCCGAAGAGTACAAACAGTTTCCGCTCAATAACTCAAGTACCCTTTGACCCAGAGCCTTCAATCTTCATAGGGTGATAGCCCTTATCGAGTAAAAAAACTCTATTGATTTTGGGGTCAGTAGGTCAAAGGTCAAGGTCACAGTGACCCAAAGAGTGAAAACCGTTTCCGATCAATAACTCGAGTACCCTTTGACCCAGAGCCTGTAAACTTCAGAGGATGATAGCGCTTATTGACTAAAAGAACCCTGTTAATTTTGGGGTCAGTAGGTCAAAGGTCAAGGTCACAGTGACCCGAAGATTGAAAACCGTTTCCGCTCAATAACTCGAGTACCCTTTGACCCAAAGCCTTCAAGCTTCATAGGGTGATAGCTCTTATTGAGTAAAAAAATCCTATAGATTTGGGGGTCAGTAGATCAAAGGTCAAGGCCACAGTGACCCGATGAGTGAAAACCGTTTCCACTCAATAACTCGAGTACCCTTTGACCCAGAGCCTTCAAACTTCACAGAATGATAGCCCTTATTGAGTAAAAAAAACCTATTGATTTTGGGGTAAGTAGGTCAAAGGTCAAGGCCACAGGGGCCCGAAGAGTGAAAACCGTTTTTGCTCAATAACTCGACTACCCTTTGACCCAGAGCCTTCAAACTTCATAGAATGATAGCCCTTATTGAGTGAAAAAAACCTATTGATTTTGGGGTAAGTAGGTCAAAGGTCAAGGCCACAGGGGCCCGAAGAGTGAAAACCGTTTTTGCTCAATAACTCGACTACCCTTTGACCCAGAGCCTTCAAACTTCATACCGTGATAGCCCTTATTGACTTAAAAAACCTTATTGATCTTGGGGTCAGTAGGTCAAAGGTCAAGGTCAAAGGGGCCCGAAGAGTGAAAACCGTTTCTGTTCAATAACTTGAGTACCCTTTGACCCAGGGACTTCAAACTTCATAGGGTGATAGCCTTATTGATTAGAAGAACCCTATTGATTTGGGGTCAGTAGGTCAAAGGTCAAGGTCACAGGGGCCTGAAGAGTGAAAACCGTTTCCACTCAATAACAGGAGTTCTATTTTACCCAGAGCCTTCAAACTTCATACGATGGACGTCTCTTATTCAGTAGAAGAACTCTATTGATTTTGGGGTCAGTAGGTCAAAGGTCAAGGTCACAGTGACCCGAAGAGTAAAAACCGTTTCCGCTCAATAACTCAAGTACCCTTTGACCCAGAGCCTTCAATCTTCACAGGGTAATAGCCCTTATCGAGTAAAAGAACCCTGTTGATTTTGGGGTCAGTAGGTCAAAGGTCAAGGTCACAGTGACCCGAAGTGTGAAAACCGTTTCCGCTCAATAACTCGAGTACCCTTTGACCCAGAGCCTTTAAACTTCAGAGGATGATAGCGCTTATTGACTAAAAGAACCCTGTTGATTTTGGGGTCAGTAGGTCAAAGGTCAAGGTCACAGTGACCCGAAGAGTGAAAACCGTTTCCGCTCAATAACTCGAGTACCCTTTGACCCAGAGCCTTCAAACTTCATAGGGTGATAGCCTTATTGAGTAAAAAAACCCTATTGATTTGGGGGCCAGTAGATCAAAGGTCAAGGTCACAGTGACCCGATGAGTGAAAACCGTTTCCACTCAATAACTCGAGTACCCTTTGACCCAGAGCCTTCAATCTTCATAGAGTGATAGCCCTTATTGAGTGGAAAAACCCTATTGATTTTGGGGTCAGTAGGTCAAAGGTCAAGGTCACAGGGACCCGAAGAGTGAAAACCGTTTTTGCTCAATAACTCGACTACCCTTTGACCCAGAGCCTTCAAACTTCATACCGTGATAGCCCTTATTGACTAAAATAACCCTGTTGATCTTGGGGTCAGTAGGTCAAAGGTCAAGGTCACAGGGGCCCGAAGAGTGAAAACCGTTTCTGTTCAATAACTTGAGTACCCTTTGACCCAGGGACTTCAAACATCATAGGTTGTTAGCCATTATAGAGTAGAAGAATCCTGTTGATTAGGGGGTCAGTAGGTCAAAGGTCAAGGTCACAGGGCCCTGAAGAGTACCATTTCCGCTCAATAACTGGAATACCGTTTGACCCAGGGCCTTCAAACTTCATAGGGTGATAGCCTTTATTGATTAGAAGAACCCTATTGATTTGGGGTCAGTAGGTCAAAGGTCAAGGTCACAGGGGCCTGAAGAGTGAAAACCGTTTCCACTCAATAACAGGAGTTCTATTTTACCCAGAGCCTTCAAACTTCATACGATGGATGTCCCTTATTGAGTAGAGGACTCCTATTGATTTTAGGGTCTGTAGGTCAAAGGTCAAGGTCACAGGGGTCATGGCGCAGGGGGGGTGAGACATGCGTTTTTCTCAAAAACATCTAGTTGTTGTTGTTGTTGTTGTTTTTACGCTACTTTGGTATCACTTAATGTCTTTGGCGCGAAATGTTGGGCAGTCGCCGAAAAATACTGTTTCGTAAGGACGTAAATTCAAATGAGATTACAACGATGCTACGTGGTAGAACTTGAACTGGCCTAAATGCACGGAGGAAAGTGGCCGTTACAGTTTTGCAGTTACAATTTTAATATTTACTTATAAAGAGAGAAATAAGCCAACACGAAATAAAATGATACCACAGAAAACTATATGTTTTCACTGATTTTATATTTCTATAATCATAAACTTTATCACGAAAACAAACAAATTTATTGCCGGAGAAAGATAAAAAATATCGTTTTCTGCACGTGTCATTATCACGTGCAACGTAATTTCACACTCATGATGGCATGGATTTGTGCAAACCAAATCACACCGTAGAGGTCGAGAAGTTGCACGTATAGTAATTCTATGCCGTTTTAGTTTATGAAAGTTTTTGCTTAGTTTAACTCGTTTACTTAATGCAAATAAGTGACGTTTTAATGAAAAGTGAAAAAAAGCATAATCAGAAATCGCCACACTCCCAAATCACAGCCTCACCACGCAGCGAAAAAGAAGATATGAAAATGGAACATGTTGTTATAAGTATGTCAGTCAAACGTAGATACAAAATGTAATCACGCTTTATTTAGTGATGGTAACATCGCAATATTAAACAGCTTATTTCATGTTTTTAATTTGTTAGCAACTGTTTTTGTGAATAAGATATTTGTGAGCATAATAAATGATGTTGCCCTTACTTAGGAACGAAGCTTTACGGCGGCAGCGCTAGGCCGTGTAATTCTAATTACGCTTAATAAAGGGAAACCGTTACAAAGTGTAAAATAGGCATATCCGGAAAATCTCATTCAGAAATCAGAACACAGCCACACCACAGAGCAAAAAAATGACAAGAAAAACAAAAACAGAAAATCATGAACTTCTTATTTTAACTTCAAAAAGACATAAATTAATAACCAACAAATATTACACACTAAGGGTTACCACACTGGAAAAATCAGTTGTAAAGTATAATGTCACTAGAGTTTACAAATAGATTTAAAACAAATGATATTTGGATAAATCACAATATTTAAACCGGCCAGCTACTAGTTAAAAATCATTATTTAGAAAGACTTTAAACAGTTAGGTCTTTAGAACTGTATGCTCAAAGTTAATTTTATAAGATAGTATTGTTGTTAAATTTAGTACGGCGTTGCGTTAATTTTTAAATCAAATGTGCCATTTTAGCTGGTCTTTGCTCCAAAATGTCGTCTTAGGATATGTGCATCTCTGCCAGGTCTCCGGTTATTACCTGAATGTAAATGATTACAAAAAATGTTTATGAGTTCTTGACTAGAGTTTTAATGTGGAGAGTGTATTCGTGCTTTCTAGATCCGGGAAAATATTTGTATATGGAATCCTCAGCTCCGCACAAACTGGGCGCATATGCCAGTTTGGCCTCCCCGATAATGATCGCCGGAGACATGACCATATTTGAGTTTTGGTACTTTATGTATGGCGCTGGTATCGGAAGCTTGTTTGTAAACCTAACGGTATGTTTATTTTATCATTATCTTTGTCCGACGTCAGAGTTTTTAGAAATTTATTAAATATTTTGAAATATATGGCGCATGATCTCAGGTTAAGCAACCAATACGTTTCGAAATAAAACTAAAACTTAAGGTTTGATTTTGACTGGCACTGGTGTTCAATTTCCAACATCCTTGCTTGTAATATGTATGATGGTTTGGTCATGATTGTTTGTTTTTGTGAAAATATCACATGGCTTTTTAAATGTTTGGTAAGTGTAACCTTATCATTTTTATGTCACAAAGGCTGATATGTGTGATCTTATGGGTGGAACTTTATCAATTTTGAACATATTTGTATGAATAAATTATTTTGGAAAATGCAACCATTTTTAAAACCTATGATAGATTTTTTTCAAATTGTAAAATAACACCATACTTTTGATTTATGTAATATAAAAATGGGGTCGCCATTCTTTTTTATCAAGATATTTAGGAAAAAAATAATTTTTTCTATACATTCAAATCATTAATTATCTCCCTTGAATTTAGAATTTTAAAGAAAGGTTTAATTTCTTCAAAAATGTTTATCTTGTGTTTATTTCTTGAATAAAATACAATAAAGAACTGCATTTTACATCATTTTTGTCATAATAAATCATTTTATGTCAAGAACAGTTAAACGTTTGCAAGATACTTAAAAATCTGCTTATTTTTTGCACCCCCCCACATTTTCCACCTTAATGTGGTCTGATAAGCCAATAAAGTAGTTTGTTAATGCAATATATAAATATTATTTGTTTAGAAGATAATATGGTGAGATAAATTGTTTTTAGAAACATTTTTTTTTAAATATGAAATAGATGAAAAGGGAACTTTGAAAGCCACCGAACACGACAAATATGAAAATACTGCAGGCTCGGTTTGATTGAGCCTGTTCATGGGCAGTAATGGGAATGCTTATTACTGCCCACGCCGCCTAGCCCCGGGTTGAGCGCAACTCAGTAATTACACCATTAAATAGTACAATTTCTATCCATCCCAAACGATGGTATGCATATGGCGGTGAACATGGAACCTTCAATGAGGTATTTTCAGATTAATACCATTCCATGTTCAGCGGCGTATGGTCCCCAGATAAAAGAATGGGTTTGCCCTAAACGAGAAAACAATGGGCGGAACTAAACAGAATAGAATTTTGACAGGGGATCTTAGAATATAAATCCTGCATATCACAGATCACGCCAAAGGCAAAATTTAAAAACCAGGAAGTATATTCTTGGGGGTGATTGGACAATATCCAAATCTATATTTGCTGGGATATTGAAACCACCTATCTATAAACTGGCCGAAATATTAAAACAAAAGTAATTTTAGAAGTACCATAAACATAGTACATAAGTATCTTGCTCAGCCGACCTTCAAAGGACGTAACTGATAACAGCACTGATTGAATGTACGGGGAGACTTTTTACAGCCGCCACACGGCACAAACAACGCTACTATGATATTGAAATAGATGAAAAGGGAACTTTGAAAGCCACCGAACACGACAAATATGAAAATACTGCAGGCTCGGTTTGATTGAGCCTGTTCATGGGCAGTAATGGGAATGCTTATTACTGCCCACGCCGCCTAGCCCCGGGTTGAGCGCAACTCAGTAATTACACCATTAAATAGTACAATTTCGATCCATCCCAAACGATGGTATGCATATGGCGGTGAACATGGAACCTTCAATGAGGTATTTTCAGATTAATACCATTCCATGTTCAGCGGCGTATGGTCCCCAGATAAAAGAATGGGTTTGCCCTAAACGAGAAAACAATGGGCGGAACTAAACAGAATAGAATTTCGACAGGGGATCTTAGAATATAAATCCTGCATATCACAGATCACGCCAAAGGCAAAATTTAAAAACCAGGAAGTATATTCTTGGGGGTGATTGGACAATATCCAAATCTATATTTGCTGGGATATTGAAACCACCTATCTATAAACTGGCCGAAATATTAAAACACTAGAAATGTGTCCATAGGACACGGATGCCCCCGCTACGCATGTTTGTCATGGTGAACATTTATACCAAGTTATTTTAAAATCCAATAAGTAATAACAAACTCACAGCCCAGACAAGAAAATTCTGGTTTTAGTAAATGTGACCTTGACCTTGGAACACAGGCATGGGAGTTGTAAACAACACAACGCCTTGTCATAGTGAACATTTGTGCCAAATTGTTTTGAAATCGTTCTGTTAATAACGAAGTTATAGCCAGTACAAGAAATTTCTACTTTTTGTAACAGTGACCTTGACCTTGGACCTACAGGCACGGGTATTGTACACAACACATCATCTTGATATAATAAACATTTATACCAAGTTATTTTAAAATCCAATCAGACATAATAAAAACAGAGCAGACAAGAGTTTTATACGAAAATTATATTTTCAGTAACAGTGACCTTGACCTCTGACCTTTAGGCATGGGTGTTGTACCGGACACATCGCCTTATCATGGTGAACATTTGTGCCAAGTAATTTTGAAATCCCTCCATTCATAAGGAAGTTACAGCCTGGACAAGAAAATTCTATTTTAAGTAACAGTGACCTTGACCTTGGACCTACAGGCATGGGTATTGTACGCGACACACTGTCTTGATATGGTGAATATTTATACCAAGTTATTTTAAAATCCATTAAAAAATAACAAAGTTACACAGCGGACAAGATTTTTCCAGCACAATTCTATTTTTAGTAACAGTGACCTTGACCTTGGACCTACAGGCATGGGTATTGTACGCGACACACCGCCTTGTCATGGTGAACATTTGTGCCAAGTTATTTTGAAATCCCTCTTTTCATAAGAAAGTTACAGCCTGGACAAGAAAATTCTATTTTTAGTAACAGTGACCTTGACCTTGTACCTACAGGCATGGGTATTGTACGCGACACACTGTCTTGATATGGTGAATATTGATACCAAGTTATTATAAAATCCATTAAGAAATAACAAAGTTACAGAGCGGACAAGATTTTTCCAACAAAATTCTATTTTTAGTAACAGTGACCTTGACCTTGGACCTAGAGGCATGGGTGTTGTACGCGACACACCGCCTTGTCATGGTGAACATTTGTGCCAAGTTATTTTGAAATCCCTCTTTTCATAAGGAAGTTACAGCCCGGACAAGAAAATTCTATTTTTAGTAACAGTGACCTTGACCTTGGACCTACGGGCATGGGTTTTGTACGTGACACACCGTCTTGATATGGTGAACATTGATACCAAGTTATTTTAAAATCCATTAAGAAATAACAAAGTTACAGAGCGGACAAGATTTTTCCAACAAAATTCTATTTTTAGTAACAGTGACCTTGACCTTGGACCTAGAGGCATGGGTGTTGTACGCGACACACCGCCTTGTCATGGTGAACATTTGTGCCAAGTTATTTTGAAATCCCTCTTTTCATTAGGAAGTTACAGCCCGGACAAGAAAATTCTATTTTTAGTAACAGTGACCTTGACCTTGGACCTACGGGCATGGGTTTTGTACGTGACACACCGTCTTGATATGGTGAACATTGATACCAAGTTATTTTAAAATCCATTAAGAAATAACAAAGTTACAGAGCGGACAAGATTTTTCCAACAAAATTCTATTTTTAGTAACAGTGACCTTGACCTTGGACCTTTAGGCATGGGTGTTGTACCGGACACATCGCCTTATCATGGTGAACATTTGTGCCAAGTAATTTTGAAATCCCTCCATTCATAAGGAAGTTACAGCCTGGACAAGAAAATTCTATTTTAAGTAACAGTGACCTTGACCTTGGACCTACGGGCATGGGTATTGTACGCGACACACTGTCTTGATATGGTGAATATTTATACCAAGTTATTTTAAAATCCATTAAAAAATAACAAAGTTACACAGCGGACAAGATTTTTCCAGCACAATTCTATTTTTAGTAACAGTGACCTTGACCTTGGACCTACAGGCATGGGTATTGTACGCGACACACCGCCTTGTCATGGTGAACATTTGTGCCAAGTTATTTTGAAATCCCTCCATTCATAAGAAAGTTACAGCCTGGACAAGAAAATTCTATTTTTAGTAACAGTGACCTTGACCTTGTACCTACAGGCATGGGTATTGTACGCGACACACCGTCTTGATATGGTGAATATTGATACCAAGTTATTATAAAATCCATTAAGAAATAACAAAGTTACAGAGCGGACAAGATTTTTCCAACAAAATTCTATTTTTAGTAACAGTGACCTTGACCTTGGACCTAGAGGCATGGGTGTTGTACGCGACACACCGCCTTGTCATGGTGAACATTTGTGCCAAGTTATTTTGAAATCCCTCTTTTCATAAGGAAGTTACAGCCCGGACAAGAAAATTCTATTTTTAGTAACAGTGACCTTGACCTTGGACCTACGGGCATGGGTTTTGTACGTGACACACCGTCTTGATATGGTGAACATTGATACCAAGTTATTTTAAAATCCATTAAGAAATAACAAAGTTACAGAGCGGACAAGATTTTTCCAACAAAATTCTATTTTTAGTAACAGTGACCTTGACCTTGGACCTAGAGGCATGGGTGTTGTACGCGACACACCGCCTTGTCATGGTGAACATTTGTGCCAAGTTATTTTGAAATCCCTCTTTTCATAAGGAAGTTACAGCCCGGACAAGAAAATTCTATTTTTAGTAACAGTGACCTTGACCTTGGACCTACGGGCATGGGTTTTGTACGCGACACACCGTCTTGATATGGTGAACATTCATACCAATTTATTTTAAAATCCAATAATAAATAACAAAGTTACAGAGCGGACACGATTTTCGAACATACACACACACTGACACACTGACACACTGACACACCCACACACAGCCAGGGTGAACACTATATGCCCTTCCGCCATTACATGGCGGGGGCATAAAAAGTAATTTTAGAAGTACCATAAACATAGTACATGAGTATCGTGCTCAGCCAACCTTCAAAGAAAGAAAGAAATATCTTCTTTAAAATTTTAACAAATTTCGAAATGTATGTACTTTTTCGTTGTAATGCTACGCAAAAATAAAAATAAAACGCAAACTTTTTTCTTTAAATTAAGTTATTAAAACTAATGTACTTTCATAGTTAATAAAAGTTTTCTGTGACCTGTTTTGCCTTTTTGAAATTTTAAGCTTAGAAAAATTGACTTTTTTCTAAAATTAACATTCCCCCATAAGGGGCCTCTTTTTCAATTTTCTTCCAGCTGTAATGCTACACATCAATTACAACAAGAGCTGTCAGAGGAGACACCATGCTCGACTATTCGAATCATTTGAAACAAATGCAATTTGAAGATTAAAACAATAACAACTATGGCCATATATTGGTGTGAAATCAGGAAAAATATTAACAAGTGAATGGTAAGGGAGAAATTCATTTCAAATAACAGAAATAATTCCTTAATGTACCATAAATATTAAACTGAATAGGGGAATAACTATGAAATATTTCTGAATTTGTTAGAAAACATGTTAGTAATTTTTTATGAGAGACATTTACTTTTAGTCAAATATCAATCACTTCAGTAATGTTAAAGAAAAGAACTGAAATGAAAATATAATGGAAGTTTGAAGTTGATACCTTAAGTATTTTGTGCAAAGTTATCGATGAGGTGCACTTAAGTGAAAATATAAGTGAAACTAGAAATGTGTCCATAGGACACAGATGCCCCTGCTATGCATCATTTTCAGACACTCAAGTGAAATGATGGGAATAATAG
This sequence comes from Corbicula japonica, assembly GCA_038501625.1. Taxonomy (NCBI): domain Eukaryota; kingdom Metazoa; phylum Mollusca; class Bivalvia; order Venerida; family Cyrenidae; genus Corbicula; species Corbicula japonica. The sequence goes on from JAZAYU010000330.1 coordinate 115,108, forward strand.
CATTTCAACGACAGTGATGTTGGAGGAATTATAAGAATATGCATAAACTTGAAGATAAGTAAATTATTTGTATTTGTGGCACTGTTGTCTTCACATTACGGAAATGTCTGCGAAGAAGTTGGTGGTAATGCAATGCAATGTCATAGCGAACATTTGTGCCAAGTTATTTTGAAATTCCTTCATTCATAAAAGAGTTATAGCCTGAACAAGTAAATTCAATTTAAGTAACTGTGACCTTGACCTTGGACTTACAGGCATGGGTAATGTACGCAACACACCGCCTTGTCATGGTGAACATTTGTGCCAAGTTATTTTGAAAACCCTCCATTTATAAAAAAGTTACAGCCTGGACAAGAAAATGCTATTTTTAGTAACAGTGACCTTGACCTTGGATCTACAGGCATGGGTATTGTGCGGACACACCGCCTTGTCATGGTGAACATTTGTGGCAAGTTATTTTGAAATCCCTCCATTCATAACAAAGTAACAGCCTGGACAAGAAAATTCTATTTTTAGTAACAGTGACCTTGACCTTCGACTTACAGGCATGGGCTTGTACTTGACACACCATCTTGATATGGTGAACAATTATACCAAGTTATTTAAAAATCCAATAAGAAATAACTAAGTTAGAGCGGACAAGATTTTGCAAGAAAATTCTATTTTTAGTAACAGTGACCTTGACCTTGGACCTACAGGCATGGGTATTGAACGCGACACACCGCATTGTCATGGTGAACATTTGTGCCAAGTTATTTTGAAATCCCTTCATTCAAAACGAAGTTAAGGGCCAAGTGTATATTTTGCTTAACACTAAATGTAAGTGAAAAAGGGGCATAATTTGAAAAATATTGGAAGCAGGGTTATGGGTCTTGTTGGTTATGATGTAGATTTTGGTGGTGAAAATATATTTCAAGTTTCAAGGCAATATCTCAAGTAGTTTTAAAGTAATGGGCAAAATGCATATTTTGCTTAACACAAAATATAAGAAAAAAGGGGCATAACTTGAAATATATTGACAGCAGAGTTATGGGTCTTGTTGGTAATGATGTAGAATTTGATGGTGAATATATATTCCAAATTTCAAGTTGATATCTCAAGTAGTTTATAAGTTATGGACCAAAGTGCATATTTTCCTTAACGCAAAATTTAAGTGAAAAAGGGACATAACTTGAAAACTATTTGTAGCAGAGTTATGGGTCTTGTTGGTAATGATGTAGAATTTGATGGTGAATATATATTCCAAGTTTCAAGTTGATATCATAAGTAGTTTTCAAGTTATGGACCAAAGTGCATATTTTGTTTAACGGACGCCGACGCCGACGCCGACACCGGGGCGAGTAGGATAGCTCCCCTATTCTTCGAATAGTCGAGCTAAAAATCTTTGTGCAAAATAAAAGTTGGATGAATAACTTTTTCATATGTATATGATTTATTGCCAAATAAATGTTTAATTACTCATACGATTATTTGTGATTTTTTAACCATTTGTCTTAAAAAATGGCATGCAGGATTGGTCTTTCTTTGTATCACTGTTACCATGGCAACCGTAACTTAAACATGACTTATATATAGTTACATTGCCTTGGTATCATCTAAATAAACATATTATATACAAACTTTGAAAATAAATTACACTCATGTGCCAACCTTTGCCTGACCCTTAGCTGGAACGGTACTTAAATATTAAAATATGTTATGTAATCCAGCGTGAGTTGCGATTGAACTTGTCCGTTATCGATTAAGACTGCAGCGTTAATGTTGTTTTCGTTAATGCAAACTCAGTAGTCTGTTACATTTTCCGAGGTCCGGTAAAGAGTAGATGGAAACACTGTGCCCTGAAGTAAACAATATTATTCGTGCAAGAATGTTCTAAATGTTTACAACAAAGATAAACGATGTTCTTTTGTTTTAGTAGTATAATGGATAACTGATGTGTGTGGTAATAGGAATTACACCAACAATATTCAGTTGATATTTCACGAAAACACTACAATACTGGATAGCTGATTTGTGTGGTGATAAGATTCACACCAACAATATTCAGTTGATACTTCACGAAAACACTACAATACTGGATAACTGATGTGTGTGGTGATAAGATTCACACCAACACTATTCAGTTGATACTTCACGAAAACACTACAATACTGGATAACTGATGTGTGTGGTGATAAGATTCACACCAACAATATTCAGTTGATACTTCACGAAAACACTACAATACTGGATAACTGATGTGTGTTGTGATAAGATTCACACCAACAATATTCAGTTGATATTTCACGAAAACACTACAATACTGGATAACTGATGTGTGTGGTGATAAGATTCACACCAACAATATTCAGTTGATACTTCACGAAAACACTACAATACTGGATAACTGATGTGTGAGGTAATAAGAATCACACCAACACTATTCAGTTGATATTTCACGAAAACACTACGATACAGGATAACTGATGTGTGAGGTAATAAGAATCACGCCAGCACTATTCAGTTGATATTTCACGAAAACATTACAATACGGGATAACTGGTTTTTGTGGTAATAAGAATTACACCAGTTGATATTTCACGAAAACACCACAATATACCTTGCAACCGAAGTCATTTATCACAATATTTAAAATTATGATACCAATGATTTGTAATCATAAAGTCTTTCTTTAACGCTTCGCAAATTCTCTACCATTTCACAGTAATATTTCTTCAACACATTAACCACACATGACTCTTCATATATTTTTTTTTACTAATATAATTCTACTTCAACTTCTGTGCCAATTTAATAATATAATCTCTATACCGGCAAAATTCAGTTTAATAAAACTTTGCACAAATAATTCATTTCACATAGGTTAAGAAAAGTGTTAAGAAACAATATATACCTAAAATTTCCTAAACCTCTTTTTACATAAATTCACAAAATCTAAACAGCACAAGAATCATTCAATGCGCTTTCAAATTACGTTCATTTATGACAAAAGACATCAACGTCTGTTATCAATGTTCGTAATTCTGAAATTAAAAAAGAGCACTTAATATAGTACATTGGAAAAGATGCAGGTCTACATATTCGCTGTTTTCCGCAAAAATTTACCCTTTTCTAATTATAAGGTTTGTTTTCGAAAAAGTGAATTTAATGAATGAAACAGTGTGGGGTTGCTAGATCAAGATTTGGATGGTGCCTAGACACATTTTGATTATACTTTCTGAGAAAACATGTCTTTTGTAAAAGGTTTTGAACACTCTTCATATATGTTACATCGATACTTTGTTTAGCCTTCTATGACATATCAATATTTAGAGTACATATTACCATTTAGAGTCAAATTTCTTAATATCTGCATAGAATGATTTACTTTCTTAACATCACTTAATTTACCTGCTAGTATTTGATTTCGCAAATGTATGGGTAGGGACCATCACACGGAATATCATTCCAGACTCCGGTTATTCTCATCACTACACAATGTTCGCCATCATGATACATGTAGTTGTTCGGTTCATTATCAGCCCAACGTGAATAACCGGTTTGAGACAACAGACGATTTGTTCCAAACCAAGAAAATGTACCTTCTTGCTTGATGTCGTTCAAACCAATTAAGTATTCGTAGACTGTAAAAATTTTGGCAAATATGAAGACATATTTCAATTAATACATTGATATCTAAATATGTTTCATTAGTAATAAAAAATGGGCACATAACATCCTAACGATATACTTGACACATCACATTACGAAACACGTCAATATCAATATTCTTTCTACATCAGTAATCGGAGGTATGCAGAAAATTGTGTAAATACCATGTTTGATCAGAATTAAAACGACTTGCAGAATGGTGGACGTTAAAATGGTCTTAAACACATTTAGAAGTAAACAAAACATGCTAAAGGTACAACTTTGAAATTATCATGATCTTAGCGACTACTGAAATTACCGCAAAGGAACAAGGCTTACAAGGTAAGTTTTTAATTATTCCTTGAAGAAATGAGTTTTCCGCAGCATCTTCTATTTCAGCAGGATATCCACCCGAGCTCTTGCATCGCTCCTACAAGAAAAAATCAATAAAAGTGCGAAAATAAACTTTATTCATGACATTATTTTCAAAAAGTTTTGATTTATCTAAATTAGTGTATCTTGTTTCATAATAGCTTGATGTTATTTTCATATTTATAAATGTTTCGCAATAGTATTCTTTTCAATATCTAAGGAATTAAGATATTTACCATGTATTTAGTGTTACCGTTATAAATAAGAGTCGAATATTTGGTTTATCAAGCCATACTGATTGAAAAAAGTTAAGCATGTTTTTACAATTTGGGTTTCGTCTATAAATCAATGCTATACCAGGATCAACCCGCTTTTTTTCAAATTTCACAAAAAAATCTCTTAGTAGACATTAAAATTTAAAACATTGGTAACTAATGCGTATTCCAGTATGCTGAATTTCTTGTAATAGCTGATATAAGCTTTTGCATTTGAATTTTTCGCAGATCATCTTTTAAAGTGTAGAAAAAACACTAATTATCTTAGACAGAGCCCTTAGGTGTGGTTGAAGCCCTATATAGGGGGCTGAATCTATCTGTGACAAAGAGCATTACATGTACTAATTTTATTCATTCATTTATGTCTTCCTGCTGCTATTTTAAACAGGCAACAGCATTTGTTGCAATTAATAAATAACGAAACAAGTACATCCAACACTCATGCAACTTTTGTTATTGTGTTGTTCCATTATGAAAGGGCTGATTAGGTTGCTTGCCCCAAACGTCATTTTCAGTATGGACAGGAATGTAGAATATTTGTATTCCTGGTATACATTATAAGCTCAGATTGTCTTTTTATATAAAGAGGTTATCCATTATTTAGCCTATTTTTCTTTCACTAAGGTATTTAAATTAAAATTGAATGGGAATTGCACCTTTGACAACTATAATTGAAATAAAAACAAGGCAATGAGACGTTTCCTACTGTCAGTTGAATAAATCTTTACAATTATTTGAAGTTTAAAATAATTATGGCATATAATGAATGAACACTGGAGATATTTTCTTACTAAATTGCATGATGAAAATTGATTAGAAAAAAGTAAAATTATTAGTTTTATGAATTAAAATTCAGGTTCAAATGCATTAAGAAATGATAGGAAAAAAGCTTCCCCACACAGTCAAGAAGAAGAGGGGGAGAGAGCATGGTTAAAAAAATGATCAGTTTCAAAAGAGACACCACTAACAATTAACAAAAACGAGAACCCGATGGGTTACCGCCTTAGAACGAAAAACACTTTGTTAATAAAAGATTTGAAGCAAAAATATATCATAAATATACTTTGGTACTTCAGGTGTTTGTTTTTCATTTTCTAACAAGCATTCTCAATGAATTATATTATCTTAAAAAAGTTTGTTTTCCAAAGATTCCAAAATTAATACTCCAACAATTCTTATCATAAGCATAAGCATTATTAAATTTTGCATTAGCTTACTGTTGTTTTAATGATAAAATGGTGGCATTATTCATTTCGTGACATTATTTGATAACAAAGTAATGCATTATTAACGCATTATCATTACCTCAACCATGACAACAATAGGTGACTATACTAAGTACTGATTTAGATACGATGTTTAATACTAATTCCAGTGACAGATTTTGGCCATATGTACTAGAATGTTCATGAACAACATTTTCCAGTGCTCAATAAATCACATAGATTGTGCTCAGTAAATGCATACCTTTTGCAAAATCGTTGGATTGTTTCATCTTGAATTTTAAGTATTATAATTATTTTTAGTGGTCATAGTTTTATATATTTGTTTATTTTATATACTAGTACAGTAGTACATGTATAAGTTTACTATATTTCTTATCATACATCAAATTTCAGCAGTATATGTTGTGTATAGACTATATTGCACAATTAAGTTCCAATTTGTTCGTGATTTAACTAGACTATAGTTACAAATAAACGGTACTCTTTTTACAACAGTAGATGATATTAAATCATATTGAATAGAGTCATGAAATGATGTCGGAAATTGAATTTACAAAACAAATGCGCAAAATAACTCACTAGAGCCGCGTTTATACTGCCACGTGTTTTACTGAATAAGTAGCAAGACGAGCCTCGTCTCACCCATCCATCCAAACCGACAAGGGGGCAAGCTGCAATATATTCATAATCATCAAGTATCTGACATTGTCTTTAAATAATTAACAATAATAACAATAATTAGTAAACGGATTGCGGCGTATCTTCAATGCACAATGGTCAATATTACTAGATTAGGTCTAATATAATATCATTACACACATGTAAATATGGGCTTACTTTCAAGCCTAACCAAGACTATCCGTATTGAGTTTGTAAAGGTCATATGATCAGATATTTCTATTTTAAGCTTGAGCTCGACCATTAAAACCCCAACGCTCACATTATCATATAGTTTTTTCAGGATGTTGATTTTCTATGTTTACTAACATACGAAGAATTTTCATTTAAGTAAATGTAAAAAATTGAAACCAGAGATTTGAAATGCAATTTCAAGGAAGATCATAACACAGGCTAACTATAAAAATTACAATCCCAAAGAAGATCTCAACACAGGCTAATTAGAAAAATTACAACCCCAAGGAAGATCTCAACGCAGGCAAATAATAAAATTACAATCCCAAAGAAGATTTCAACACATGCTAACTAGACAAATTACAATCCCAACGAAAACTCAACACAGGCTAACTTTAAAAATTACAATCCCAAAGAAGATCTCAACACAGGCTAACTAGAAAAATTACAATCCCAAGGAAGATCTTTACACAGGCTTACTAGAAAAATTACAACCCCAAGGAAGATCTCAACACAGGCTAACTAGAAAAAATACAATCCCAAAGAAGATCTCAACACAGGCTAACTAGAAAAATTACAATCTCAAGGAAGATCTCAACACCGGCTAACTAGAAATTTTACAATCCCATGGAAGATCTCAACACAGGCTAACTAGAAAAAATACAATCCCAAGAAGATCTCAACACAGGCTAAGTAGAAAAATTACAATCCCAAGGAAGATCTCAACAAAGGCTAACTAGAAATATTACAATACCAAGGAAAATCTCAACACAGGCTTACTAGAAAAAATACAATCCCAAGAAGATCTCAACACAGGCTAAGTAGAAAAATTACAATCCCAATGAAGATCTCAATACAGGCTAACTAGAATTATTACAATTCCAAGGAAGATCTGAACACAGGCTAACTAGAAATATTAAAATCCCAAGGAAGATCTCAACACAGGCTTACTAAAAAAATTACAATCCCAAGGAAGATCTCAACACAGGCTAACCAAAAAATTACAATCTCAAGGAAGATCTCAACGCAGGCTAACCAAAAATATTACAATCCCAAGGAAGATCTCAACACAGGCTAACTAAAAAATTACAATCTCATGGAAGATCTCAACGCAGGCTAACCAAAAATATTACAATCCCAAGGAAGATCTCAACTCAGGCTTACTAAAAAAGTTACAATCTCAAGGAAGATCTCAACACATGCTAACAAGAAAAATTACAATCCCAAGGAAGATCTCAACACAGGCTAACTAGAAATATTACAATCTCAAGGAATATCTCAACGCAGGCTAACCAGAAGAATTACAATCCCAAGGGAGATCTCAACACAGGCTAAGCAGAAATATTACAATCTCAAGGAAAATCTCAACACAGGCTAACTAGAAACATTACAATCTCAAGGAAGATCTCAACACAGGCTAACTAGAAATATTACAATCCCAAGGAAGATCTGAACACAGGCTAACCAGAAATATTACAATCCCAAGGAAGATCTCAACACAGGCTAACTAGAAAAATACAATTCCAAGGAAGACCTCAACACAGGCTTACTATAAAAAATACAATCCCAGAAAGATCTCAACACAGGCTAACTATAAAAAATTTACAATCCCAAGAAAGATCTCAACACAGGCTTACTACAAAACTACATATATTATAAATGTATATAGGTAATGATAGAAAATTAATAATTAATACCTCTATCACAATCGTAACATGTTTATAGGTATTGATAGAAAATTATTAAATTAATACCTCTATCACAATCGTTACATGTATATAGGTAATGATAGAAAATTATTAAATTAATACCTCTATCACAATCTACACCAACATCATTTTGATGGCCACAGCCGTTGTTTCCCCATGGGTTCGCGTTACAGTCAACAATGCTTGTTTCATTACCAGTACATCGAACATTGTCCAACCAGATGGTGCCATTACCAGGTCCGTAGTTGGATGTGGAGCGTGGCAGACCATCCACGCTGGGAATAATATTAAATAACTTAGAACCGATTTGGAAAAGAAGGCATTTTAATATTTTCTACCGTGATTTCATAAATTTTCATAAGAAATCGGTGTGTATGAATTTAAATTTAATGATAAAATTTAACTAAAATGTATTATACAAATCAATTTTTTTTTCAAATTTTTTGCCCAGAAATTGTGAAATATTGAAATCACTGGACATGCTGGAAGATTTGCTAAATATTGACACCTTTGTCCAGAAGTGAAGTCCTTGTAGAGCAATAAAGCATGAGTTGTCTTGGTAAAATAACTCAAACCCACCAATTAACTCGACAATGTTGCACGCAATGGACAAAAAACATATAAAAAACACAGGAAGCTCATATGTCAAGCAAAATAGCGGATACTCAAAGACCAGGGCCACCAGATTCATATCAGCAAGAACGAAATCTGCATTTTGTATTAAATCTGGATATTGGAGATAAAACAAGCAACAAGTTTTCCTTAATGTACGGTACGTTAACCCTGTTTTTCTGTATTGCAAAGATTACGTTCATTGAAAACATTAACATTATTACAGGCTTTAGTAAATGGAACAAGCAGTTAGAATGAAACCACGTATTCTAAGATGTTGCACAAGGAACATCACCGTCTAGAAACGAAAAGCAATACTAAAATTAAAATGTGGGACGTTACCATTTCCACTGAGAAAGAAAATTAAAGAACTCTTGTTAGATTTATTTTATCTGAAGTTCTTGCCTTATTAGAAATAGATGTAGATGAAAAGGAAACTTTGAAGATCATCGACCAAGAGAAATATGAAAATATTGCAGGCTCGGTTTGATTGAGCCTGTTCATGGGCAGTAATGGAAATGCTTATTACTGCCCACGCCGCTTAGCCCCGGGTTAAAATACAAGGCCACATCCAAAAGACACAGCCTCAGCTTTTGTTCATAAGGATAATTTTTTAACCATAGATGGTTATAATCTTTATTTAACGAATCATAAATGTTCATCGAGATGTTGTAACAGACTGTTAGAGTAATAATGTCATCTTGATGCTCGGTAGAAATAACATAAAAAACTATTATTATAAAACAGAGCAGCAGCCTATTAGTTGTTTATAAATAGACGTACCAACTCTCAATTAAATATCATCCAATAAAAAAGAGTGTAACATTACATTGTATTAGGTCTTGAAAGGCAATACAGTATGAAACGCAAAGTATAGCTATCATAAACAAGAAATATCTTTACCAAAGATAAACGGCGTTGATGGAAAAGATTTATATATACATGTACAATATTGTATATAAGAAAGATAATAATACAGACTGGCAAAGCAGACACAGTTTAGTTATTTTATTGTATTTGTTAGAGCTGTTGACGAGCCCTCCCTGCCTTCTCCTAAGTTCTTAGTATGACTTAGAGATTAAGCGACCGAATAATGACTTTTTCATAGTCATAACAAGTCGATTAAAGAAGCAAAATATTCAGTTTCAATAAAATACCTTGCGTAGAGTGAGAATTCAAGATGAATAAATGTCCTTGAAATTTAATAAATATAAATAATAACAGCCTGTTACAAGAGCGAAATCTAACAACTTTTACGTTTACTCACTTTAAAAAAGTATCCGTCCTGAGTATTGAACCCGGGGCCTCCGCCTTAGAGGCGAGAGTGTTAGCCACTACACTACAATAAACTTGTATTTCGTATTTAAAATTAACAATCAGTATCAAAGGAACTAGAAAGGAACCAGTAAGAACTAGGAATATCCACACTTCTCTTTCGTTTTACACTGTGTATTGTATGCAAGTGTTTACCTGACCCCCAAGAATATTCCATATAATATTGTATTTAAGCCATCAATATTGGCTTAACTGGTTACTTAAATCGTAAATATGTTTTTCCTCCAATATAACACCCACTAACAACCAATCGAATTAATCTATTTGATTTTTCCGCTGCATAATAATAAAAATCCCACTAGATACCTCTCCACCCTGCTAGATGCCTCTCTGGTGTAAATAGCTACCAATCGAAAAAGTTTATTTTATTTTCCCTCTGCATAATAAGAGAATACGAGTATTATTTACAACATTTCATTAGTCGAGAAACTAGGTCAAAAGTGAGCTTAGACAGCTAACGCCGAAAAACATCTGTAAAATGCTCTATGTTCATTACTAGCAACGAAGTTTTATTTTCTATGATTTTTTATTTTAATGAGACTTGTGAGACTACAAAGCTTGTCTCTTATTAAATTTTAAGGGACTGCAGTGAACAAAGAGGCAAAGTCGCTAGATGAAAGGAATGAAGCCAAACATTATGTGATTAAAACAGGAACCGTACCTTGGCACGCCCAACATCCTGCAGACTACTGCCGCTGCCTTTGTGTCAAAACCATCATCACATACCGTTCCCCAAGTATTGTTGTAAAGCACCTCTACACGCCCATCTAAGTGAGATTTTCCACCCGACAAACGAACAGTCGCTTAAAAGTAAGTAATGCTATTTTACGAAATAAAGATATTACCAAAAGGAGTAATAATGACCCTCTATGCAAATATTTGGGTTTGAGCCCAGGTGACGGTAAATCGTCCAATTTGTGTGAGGTTAATCAAAGGAATGAGAGCCACTGCTTGCCCATTGATTTACCTATTTTTTACATTTGTACGTTAATCTCCCTTCACTTCGTACTTGATTTGGGCACTTTCATTGATACAAAACTACAACATGATGTCAGTGACTACGTCATTTGAATTTATATTTGACGTCAATTAACGAATGTTTACTATTTCATTCAGTACCGTTTGTTTAATTTGTTTCAATTCGAGGAAAATGATAGGGATTTGCTAAACTTTGAATGCCAGAAGTGATAATCGTGCTATGAGTCTGTAAATGCAATGAATTGAGAGTGTTTCATTCTTATACCTCTGCTGCGAGCTTCTTTTACACCTGGCTTTTATGATAACTTTGTGAATATTTTGGTACAAATGAATTTCGCGGTCTTCAGTCGTCAAACGTTCTATATGCATAAAGTGGGATTGTGAGTTTTATGATTGTTTGGTGTCGATTAACATGAGAAGACAAAGCGATTGTCAAATAATATCAAATATGATTGCCGTACGGGATCAGAATTACGCGTAACTAGCACAAGCTGACGTGGATGACTTAAAACGTAAAAGATGTGCACGGTTTTCAAATATTTATTATTATTGTTTGGTCATATTTAACAAATCAAAATTTCTTTTAATTAGGATTATTTTATTTTGAGATATTGAGATATTGAAATTGTTAAGGTGTGCACTTACAATTTTTTACAAAAAAAGCAATATAATTATGCATATCAGGAATCGCCACACTCAAAACACAGCCTCCCCACGCAGCGAAAAGGAAGAGAGGAGCATGCAGTGTTTTTTTTCACTTTTGGGGGAAGGGGGTCGCAGCCCCTTGTAGGGGAAAAATTGCGACGCGAACAAAGGAATGGGGGAACATTTGGAATATACTTGCTGCCTTTCAAACACAACAAAACAAAGTGTTCACTGATTTTTTAATTCAAAGAAAGTCAGTGGTCTACAGTGAAATGTCTCGTTCTCCCTCTGCAATTTTATCAATTATTCTTGTCACTGTATTGTCTATCGGTGGGGTATCCATTAAATATATCCTGACTCAGTACAGTCTGTAACTGACTCCGGCAAAGGGGGAATTTTTTATGGATATGAGGGAAAAAATATATTTTGAGGGGGGAATGGGGCCCTATTTCTCCCAATATTTGGCATAAAAATCACTGGCATGTTTTATATAAGTATGTCAATTCAAATAGGACGCCACAATACGTGTGCAGTCTAGTCGGTAAAAGTGATGCTTTCGAACAGATACAAGAAAAAGTGTCAAAAACAGAGCACAATCGTTTTTAAGACATATGCATACATTATCGCACACGTATGTTCCGCGTTCTAAGCATGTATAGACACTTGGTTTCGTTTTGATGTCATTTAAAACAAAATCAACAGTTCAGCAGAATTAAGGTAAAATAACTTTTTTTTGTTCGACAAAGTTTGGGCTTTTCAGACTGAAGAGATGTCGGACAGTGTTGTTCATGTGTGTTATATTAAAACGTCTTACCACAAAAAAGAAGTATGCAATTTAGGTTCGTGGTACACGGCACACAAGGCGTCGCGATAAAATGCTCTTCTGTCATAAATGTAACTGGTAACCTATTAAAATTAATGTTACTCTTTTGGAATAAAATGCTATACCAATGTATTTTTTAATGTTTTTTTTTTATTTAATAAAGAAACAATGCATATTATGTGTATTACCACCTCGACCTCGTGCGCATATTATGTGTATTACCACCTCGACCTCGTATTAACATTCATTTAAAAAGGGAAAATAAATAATTTCATAACAGACACCTATTAATACCTGCTGATAAAGCACGTAAATGTTGAGTAGAAAATGGTGCTCTAGGCATCAATGCATTCAACCTTGACTTTTTTAAGGGCAGCATTGGAAAATATGTTATAATATATTACAAACCCCCTGCCAGTAATCTTTTAGCAAAGGCATACAATGTATTAGCAGTGGTGTATCACATGACATGTGAATACAAACATGTATAATTATGTTATCTTCTGTGCATTTTTTTCTATTACTCTGACCGATACTTTCTGAAAGTAAAAGCATTATTAGTTGGAATGGCACAGTATTTCTACAGATGCACTGTGTCTAATATTTAAATACAAATTTAAATACATGTAGCTCATGTCTCATAAACGAATACTATAAACCTAGATTTAGCAATATTGTTTCTGTCCGTCATTTTGATTGTTTATGTGTACTTAATTGAAGTGTGAAGTATACAGAGTGCCGATGAAAACGCAACACTTAATGTTTGGAATATTTTTGATGTGTGTAAAAATTAAATAAATTGGCAAAGGTATATGTGTTTTAAAATCAAAATTGTAACCAATCAACACATTTATTGTCTACCGATTTTTTTTTTTTTTAAAAAAAAGCTAAATATGCTTATCAGTAATCACCACACTCAAAAACACAGCCTCCCTACGCAGCGAAAAAGAAGAGAGGAAGAGAGAGAAATCATTTTTATATAAGTATGTCAATTCAAATAGGACGCCACAAACAATCAACGAAGAAGAGAACCTTTGGCGATACCGCCTTGGAACGGTCAGTGGCAAAACAAATTGCCACTGGGGGTTTAAACCAGGTTCTAGGGTGCACCAACCTCACACTTGACCCAACAGGTTCTCGTATCACAAAACAAGTACAAGTTGTTTTGGTGAAATAACTCCAACCCAACCATCGGCTCAACAATGTTGCATGCAAAAGCACACAAACATATAAAACATAACATAAGAAGCTAATAGCATTGCAAAGCCTAAAGGACGGGTACTCAATTGTCTTACCGAGACAAGAGCACCTGGAGTAAAATCAGCAAGAAAACGATGACAGGAATTGAAGAAACAAATCGAGCTTCTATGTTCTTTTTAGAAAAGATTTGCCCATAAACCTTCATAAACTCTTACACCCCTGCCACCGTCGTGCAACCAAAGAGGTAAGCATAATGATCAACTGTAGATGGGTTAATCACCAGGCCTGCAGAGCGCTGTAAAATATCATGTTGGTAACCTTTCTTTTTAAATTTACAGATGTATACAAATAACTGGGAGAAATTAACATTGCCTTTGATCTTCTTAAGTTTATAAATTTAATCTCCATAAAAAACGGGCTGTGAAATACCTTGTTGCAATAGTGATTTTAAACTGCACCTGTATTTATGAACAAGATCTGGGTGTCGGCGATAAAACTTGCACAAGGTTTTCCTTAATTCGTGATACCGATAACCGAGGAACATCGCCGTCTAAAAACGGAAAATTTACTATATTAAAATTAAAAGCATCTCTTTTATCATATATTTTAGAAGTAACGTAACCATGTTCAGTGGACAGATTAAGATCAAGAAAGTTTGCTTGCTTTTCGCTTTAGTTCTTTAGGATAAATCTTATTAACCAGTGATAGAAAAAAACAACATATGCATATCAGTAATCGCCACACTCAAAAAACACAGCCTCCCCGCGCAGCGAAAAAGAAGAGAGGAAGATAGAGAGAGCGCATGTTTTATATATGTATGTCAATTCAAATAGGACGCCACAAACAATTAATAAACAAGAGAACCTTTGGGGATACCGCCTTGGAACGGTCAGTGGCAAAACAAATTGCCACTGGGGGTTTAAACCAGGTTCTAGGGTGCACCAACCTCACACTTGCCCCAACAGGTTCTCGTATCACAAAACAAGTACAAATTGTCTTAGTGAAATAACTCCAACCCACCAATCAGCTCAACAATGTTGCATGCAAAAGCATACAAACATATAAACATAAGAATTTAATAGCAAAGGGCGGGTACTCAATGATATTTCCGAGACCAGAGCACCTGGAGTAAAATCAGCAAGAACACGATGACGGGGATAAAAGAAACAAATCGAGCTATGAGGTTCTTTTAAGAAAAGATTTCCCCATAAACTTTCATAAACTCTTACACCCCTGCCACCGTCGTGCAACCAAAGAGGTAAGCATAATGATCAACTGTAGATGGGTTAATCACCAGGCCTGCAGATCGCTGTAAAATATCATGTTGGTAACCTTTCTTTTTAAATTTACAGATGGTTTTTACGAATAACCGGGAGAAATTAACATCGCCTTTTATCTTCTTAAGTTGATCATTATGCTTACCTCTTTGATTGCACGACGGTGGCAGGGGTTTAAGAGTTTATGAAGGTTAATGGGGAAATCTTTTCTTAAAAGAACCTAGAAGCTCGATTTGTTTCTTTTATCCCTGTCATCGTGTTCTTGCTGATTTTACTCCAGATGCTCTGGTCTCGGAAAGATCATTGAGTACCCGCCCTTTGGCTTTGCAATGATATTAGCTTCTTATGTTTTTATGTTTGTATGCTTTTGCATACAACATTGTTGAGCTGATGGGTGGGTTGGAGTTATTTCACCAAGACAATTTGTACTTGTCTTGTGATACGAGAACCTGTTGGGGCAAGTGTGAGGTTGGTGCACCCTAGAACCTGGTTTAAACCCCCAGTGGCAATTTGATTTGCCACTGACCGTTCCAAGGCGGTAACCCCTCGGGTTCTCATTTTTGTTTTTTGTTAGTGGCGTCCTTTTTGAAACTGATTATTTTATTAACCATGCTCTCTCCCCCTCTCTTCTTCTTGACTGTGTGGGGAGGCTGTTTTTTTCTGAATGTGGCAATTCCTGATATGCATATTTCACCTTTTTATAAATTAAATCTCCATAAAAAACTGGCTGTGAAATTCCTTGTTGCAATAGTGATTTTAAACTGCAGCTGTATTTATGAATTAGATCTGGATATCGGCGATAAAACTTGCAAAAGGTTTTCCTTAATTTGTGATACCGATAACCTTGTTTTAAAAGTTTTTCTGTAATGCAAAGATTACGTTCATTGAAATCATTCACATCGTTGCAAGCTCTTGAAAAGCGAACAAGCTGTGAGATATAAACCCCGTAAGAAGTTGCACGAGGAACATCGCCGTCTAGTAACGGAAAATTTACTATATTAATATTAAAATCATCTCTTTTATCATAAATTTTAGTAGTGACGTAACCATTTTCGATGGATAGATTTAAATCAAGGACGTTTGCTTGCTTTTCTGAAGTGTTCGCTTTGTTAAGCTGTAGTTCTTTAGGATAAATCTTATTAACCAGTGATGGAAAATGGTTATTATCTATATTTAATAAATCATCAAGGTACCTCGAGGTGTTGTTAAAAGCTGTAATAATATCATCTTGATGTTCGGTAGAAAGAGATAACAT
Organism: Corbicula japonica; assembly: GCA_038501625.1. Taxonomy (NCBI): domain Eukaryota; kingdom Metazoa; phylum Mollusca; class Bivalvia; order Venerida; family Cyrenidae; genus Corbicula; species Corbicula japonica. The sequence continues at coordinate 131,297 of JAZAYU010000330.1, forward strand.
GAAATCTCTTTCATAACAGTATAAAAACAGATCAGCAACAAGGGGTGCACAATTAGTACCCATTGGAATGCCTATTACTTGTATAGAAATTAAATAGTAAGTAGTAGTAAATAGAGGTACCAAATCTCAAATAAATATTATCCAATAAAAATGTGAGCGCCTGGATAAGGTCTTCACAGGTCCATGAAGTATAATTATCATAACAACCATCTGTGAAGAATGCCCTATGTTCATTACAAGCAATAAATGTTTTATTTTCTCTAGAAAAAGTTTTTTCAATGAGAATGGTTATCTTGTCTCTTATTAAATTATGAGGGAGAGAAGTATACAAGGTAGAAAAGTCATATGTAGACAAACAGAACGCCTGAAAATTATTTGATTTAAGTTTCTTCAAAACGTCATTTGAATATTTTATAGACCAAAATAAATTTGTGCCAGTAGTTTCAAAAACTTTTTCGCAATACCTAATTACATGTTCTTTTATAGCTGTAAGACAAAATGTTAAGAGCACGGATAACTTTGTTGTAGTACAAGAACTAGAGTTAGCGATAAATCTTGCTTTGTACGGTGTTTTGTGCATTTTAGGCAACCAATACATAGTAGGTACTTTGTCTTGTTTAGGCTCAACACTGATTCTAAATTTTGTAATTTGTAGAGTGTGTGCAGTAACAATATCACTCTCAGATGAAGAAGTCAGTGTATAAGCATTAGTGCTATTAAGCTCTTCAGTTTGAACATTTATATAGTGTATACGTCACACTATAATAACATTATTTGAAGCCTTATCAGCAGGTGTTAAAACAAATTTGTTGTGAAAATCTTGAATACCTTTTTTCAAATGACGAAAGTTAAAACGAGGTCGAGGTGGTAGTAAAGCTATGTTTCTTTTATAGAAGGATATACGAGTGTCAATTATTTTGAATATTTGTTTTTTCCAGTTTGAAAGAGCATTAGGCTCAGCATGTTCTCGTTTACACCATTTATTGCAAAAAGAGTTTAAAGACTCTGCAATTTCCGTACGATAGGTATTAAAGTCGATGTCCGATGGAATTCTGTATTTTGGACCTTTTGAAATTAAATTGCGGATTCTAAAGTCTTTGATAACATTTAGATCCCCTGTAACGATATGACCGGCAGGTTGATAGCAACATTTTGAATTAGAACAGTCTCAAGATAATGGTGTGTTTTCAACAATCTGTAAATCCGAGGTAATTTTTTTTTGTAATTAAAAATTGTGTTTCTAATAGGCTTGTTATATTTATAACAAACGATGGGTGTTTCAGTATTCTTGAAATAATTAGGTATAGCCGATTCAACAGTTTTATCTTTAAATATACTTGGAAGGTCAACAAAATCTATGCCTTTATTTAAAAATGAAATTTTAAGGAAATGTCTTTGGTGATCAGATTCCAAGTCAATATGTGGTCTTAGAACATGCCGATTGTAACACTGAGTAAAGCTTGCAACCTCATAAAGTGGATGAGTTCTAAAGTGGTTATTATCTATATTTAATAAATCATCAAGGTACCTCGAGGTGTTGTTAAAAGCTGTAATAATATCATCTTGATGTTCGGTAGAAAGAGATAACATAAAATCACTTTCATAACAGTATAAAAACAGATCAGCAACAAGGGGTGCACAATTAGTACCCATTGGAATGCCTATAACTTGTTTATAAAAAGAGGTACCAAATTTCAAATAAATATTATCCAATCGAAATGAGAGCGCCTGGATAAGGTCTTGACAGGTCCATGAAAATTAATTGTCATAAGAACCATCTGTAAAAAAAATGCTCTATGTTCATTACTAGCGATACATGTTTTCTTTTCTCTAGCAAAAGTTTGTTCAATGAGACTTGTAAGCTTGTCTTTTATTAAAATGTGAGGAAGAGAAGTATATAAAGTTGAAAAATCATAAGTAGACAAACAGAACGCCTGAAAATTATTTGATTTAAGCTTCTTCAACTGGTCATTTGAATTTTTTATAGACCTAAACAAATGTTTTCCCGTAGTTTCAAAAACTTTTTCGCAATACCTAATTACATGTTCTTTTATAGCTGTAAGACAAGATGTTAAGTGCACGGATAATTTTGTTGTTGTACAAGAACTAGAGTTTGCAATAAATCTTGCTTTGAACGGTGTTTTGTGCATTTTAGGCAACCAATACATAGTAGGTACTTTGTCTTGTTTCGGCTCAACACTGGTTCTAAATTTTGTAATTTTTAGAGTGTGTGCAGTAACAATATCACTCTCAGATGAAGAAGTCAATGTATAAGCATTAGTGCTATTAAGCTCTTCGGTTTGAACATTAATATAGTGTATACGTCACACTATAATTACATTATTAGAAGCCTTATCAGCAGATGTTAAAACAAATCTGTTGTGAAAATCTTGAATACCCTTTTTCAAATAACGAAAGTTTAAACGAGGTCGAGGTGGTAATAAAGCTATGTTTCTTTTATAGACGGATATACGAGTGTCAATTTTTTCGAATATTTGCTTTTTCCAGTTTGAAAGAGCATTAGGCTCAGCATGTTCCCGTTTACACCATCTATTGCAAAAATAGTTTAAAGACTCTGCAATTTCTGCACGACAGGTATTAAAGTCGATGTACGAAGGAATTCTATATTTCAGACCTTTAGAAATTAAATTGCGGATTTTAAAGTCTTTGATAACATTAAGATCCCCTGTTACGATGTGACCGGCAGGTTGATAGCAAAATTTTGAATTAAAACAGTCTCATGATATTGGTGTATTCTCAACAATTTGTAAATCCGAGGTAATTTTGTTGTAATTGAAAATTGTGATTATAATTGCTTTGTTGTATTTATTACAAACGATGGGTGTTTCAGTATTCTTGAAAAAATTAGGTACAGCCGATTCAACAGTTTTATCTTTAAATATACTTGGAAAGTCAATAAAATCTATACCTTCATTTAAAAATGAAATTTTCAGGAAATGTCTTTGGTGATCAGATTCCAAATCAATGTGTGGTTTGAGAACGTGCCGAGTGTAACACTGAGTAAGGCTAGTAACTTTATAAAGGGGATGAGTTCTTATAACAGTATCATCGGCTTCCTTATCCACTTTTTGTAAACTTGAATTAGAAAGAGAAGCCAAACGTGGCAGCATAGCCTGTCTACCAGAATGTTTTAAAATAGTGAAGGTTTTGAATACTATTTGAAGGTCATGAATAGAACAATAAACACGTGATTTTCTTTTGATGTTACCATACGTCCTTATCCCATGTGACCTCGATTTTCGTTTTCGTATTTGAAGCAAACCAAAAATGTCAAAATCAGGGGGGGTTAAATGTTGCCTTCTTGATAAATATTATCATTTAAACCAAGTGGATAAGGAGTTTGTAGTTTTTTTATGTAATTATCTTCTGAAACAAGTCTTGCTCTAATTTTAAATGCTCTTGAAGCACTGTTATCAAATATATTTTTTCCACAGGTTGAATATTAACGTGTTTGAAAGTGTGGCCTGATTGTTTAAAATGTTTATATAAATATGTATTGATTTTATTATTGTTTCTTAGTTTAGAACAGTGCTGACTAAAACGTGTTTTCAAAGGGCGTCCCGTCTGTCCTACATATTGAATGCCACAATTTAAAGCGTTTTAAGTTAAAACATAAATAATATTGTCTGTTTGTCAATCAATATCTGAATTAATATTTACTGAAAAAGTTGTTTCATTAACTGTTGATTTTATAGTTGAATTACATTTTAAAGAACTACAGCACCCACACGTCTTTAAATTACACTTGTATATAAAAGGATACGATCTGCGTCTTCCGTCGTTTAGTTTTATAAGCGTGGAAATGTTATATTTTTAAGAATATGAGATTTGATAGGTGACAATTAAATTTTTCTCTTACTGTAAACACGTACAAACGCATGAAGACATGCATAAATAACCTCAAAATAAGTCCATTTGTAAACCTTTAAAAACGGCTACACAAATCCCATCTTCAGTTTTTTAGTTTTACCCTATACAAATGTGAAAATGCCAAGACTTTTAGACAACCAATACCATGAGGTATGTCTCGACGTAAAATCGCTCGTGAAATGAATTGTTCGACGTCGACAATTACTCGATTGGCCCAACGACATCCTCTGTCAAAATTCTATTTTGTTTAGGGCCCATTGTTTTCTCGTTAAGGGCAAATCCATTCTTTTATCAGGGGACCATACACCGTCGAACAAGGAATGCTATTAATGTGAAAATACAGCATTGAAGGTTCCATGTTCAGCGCCATATACATACCATCGTTTGGGATTGATCAAAATTGTACCGTTTATTGGTGTAAATATTGAGTTGCGCTCAAGCCGTGGCTAGGTGGCGTGGGCAGTAATATGCATCCTTTAATGCCCATGAACAGGCTCAATCAAACCAAGCATGCAATATTTTCATATTTGTTTTATTTTGTGGCTTTCAAAGTTCCATTTTCATCTATTATTCATGTGAAAACTCATCTATTTTTGCGAATTTGTTAAACTTTTCCACACATCGAAAATATTCCAAAATGTAAAGTGTTGCGTTTTCATTGGCACTCAGTATATTTTGTTGCAACGTTCGAACTATTTACTTCAGTGGTATATCCTTATGACTTAAACTGAAAATCTAACAGGACTTCAGTAGTATTCAATATTGGATCTTTGAAATATATAGACTTATACTAGATACTTCTTGTTCCTTCAGCGGTCGCTGGGAATTACCATTTGAAATATAAAAAATAAAATAAGACAGTGGAAGTTTAAGAAGATTTATTTTACAAGACTTCAAATAAAAATTTCATTCCATGATTGAAAGACAACAAACTTTAAGGGTTATGGCATAATTGTAACTTCATAATACACTTAACCAATGTTCTAACTACACCAATCATATTTTCTAAATTTCTCAGCAAGGATTCGGGATATACACTTCAAACTTAAAATATAATTATATAGGATACATCATTTCCACTTCTTTGTGTGAAACAATTATTAAATTCTCTTAAAAGAACCTAAAAGCTCGATTTGTTTCTTTTATCCCTGTCATCGTGTTCTTGCTGATTTTACTCCAGGTGCTCTGGTCTCGGAAAGATCATTGAGTACCCGCCCTTTGGCTTTGCAATGCTATTAAATTCTTATGTTTATATGTGTGTATGCTTTTGCATGCAACATTGTTGAGCTGATGGGTGGGTTGGAGTTATTTCACCAAGACAAGTTGTACTTGTTTTGTGATACGAGAACCTGTTGGGGCAAGTGCGAGGTTGGTGCACCCTAGAACCTGGTTTAAACCCCCAGTGGCAATTTGCTTTGCCACTGACCGTTCCAAGGCGGTATCCCCAAGGGTTCTCTTGTTTATTAATTGTTTGTGGCGTCCTATTTGAATTGACATACATATATAAAAACATGCGCTCTCTCTCTCTTCCTCTCTTCTTTTTCGCTGCGTGGGGAGGCTGTGTTTTTTGAGTGTGGCGATTCCTGATATGCATATGTTGCTTTTTTTTTCAAGCGTTTAGAAATCACTGGCATTTAATCAAGGTAGGGGTAAAACCAAAAGTCACAAAATTGTCGTATTAGATACACTCTCCGGAAACGAAAATGCATGTCTTGTTGTTTAAATATGGATTTTTAAGTAATTTTGAACAATTCTATGCAATTCTGCAATAATGCGATTGTTTAGATGTTACACAGAAGACTTTTAAGCAGTTTTTGCCGTTTTCAGTATATCCTCTATGCAAAAGCTACGGTAAATTTTGTGACTTTTGATTTTGCCCTCACCTCTGTTAAATGTCATTGGTTTAAGAACGCACAAAGGGATTTAAAAGAAAATTTCAGACAATGAAGTAAAAATGGTGCATCTGGTTATGTTTTAAATTTGAAGATTGTACTCCATTTTTATGCGGAGAAATTTAATTTTTTTATCGGTGTAGTTAGAACATTGGTTAAGTGTAGTTTACGTCTTAAATTGCAGTTATGTTCTATATCGTTTTGCTTATCAGACCATATGAGAAACAAAAACGATAACATGTCTCTTCTTTTAAATTACAACATTTAATACTACAGCAATACACTAGGCCACTTTTGCAGCATATGATTTAATATGATCTTAGTAGCATAGTTACCTTAAAGTGTTATTATTTAAACATAAGCATAAGCTACAACTTGAATGAAAACATCCATGTTCGCTAAAATTCAGAAATCCGCTTTTTTACAACCTGATACAAAAAGTAGTGCAAACAGAAAGTATGGTGCCAGTACCGGACATGTAAGGTAATGCAAAGTACATATTGTTAACATTAAATTTAATTGACAATGTGTCATAACTGATAAATATAAAAAATATTGCAGACTCGGCAGTAAATAGTTTAAATAGGAATCACTGACGTAAATAGTTCAAACCGAGCCTGCAATATTTTAATATTTGTCGTGTTCGATGGCTTTCAAAGTTTAAGTTCCCTTTTCACCTATTTGAAAATGTTTATGTTATCATTTTGAAGAATGGTATCGTTATTTATGTAACTCGTATCCAAATAATATAAAATTGAGGCAGAAAAATATCAGTTATGACACATTGTCAATTAAATTTAATGTTAACAGTGTGTACTTGTACATGGATGTTTTTGGCCAGTTTTGAAATGGGTGGTTTCAATTTAGATTTGAATATAACTCACCGCAAGCATATACTTTCTGCATATTAAATTTTGCCTTTGGCGTTGTCTGTGATATGCAGGTTTTATATTCTAAGATCCCCTGTCAAAATTCTATTCAGTTTAGTTCCGCCCATCGTTTTCTCGTTTATGGCAAACCCATTCTTTTATCAGGTAATACCGCATTTAAGGTTCCATGTCAATCGCCATATGCACACCATCGTTTGAAATGGTCAAAAAAGTACTGTTTATTGGTGTAAATATTAAGTTGCGCTCAACCCGGGGTTAGGCGGCGTGTTCTATGACTTTCGATGATATACTTCCTACTCGTTTAGGGCAAACCTATTCTTTTATCTGGGCCGCTGAACATGGAATGATAATAATCTAAACATACCGGATTGAATGTTCCATGTCCACCGCCATATACATACCATCGTTTGGGATGGTTAAAATTGTACTGTTTATTGGTGTAAATATTGAGTTGCGCTCAACCCGGGTCTAGGCGGCGTGGGCAGTAATATGCATTTCCATTATTGTACATGAACAGGCTTAATTAAACCGAGCCTGTAATATTTTTATATTTGTCGTGTTCGATGGCTTTCAAAGTTCCCTATTAATCTTTTTCAAAGTTCCCTTTTCATCTATTTGAATAGGACGATTTTAGGCCTGTTGCCTTCCGATGAAATAAACAAAGTGGTGATTTTAACTGGTATTTCCATGAAATTGTCAGATAATTTTCAACTGATGTTTACAGGTACTGATAGACAATTATTAAATTAATACCTGTATCACAAACTACACCCACATCCTCTGTATGCTGACAATTGTTTGTTCCCCAGGGGTTAGCCTTACAGTCACTAATGCTTGTTTCATTACCCGTACATCGAACATTGGCCAACCAGATGGTACCACTGCCATGTCCATAGAAGCGTGGCTGAGCACCAGAGCTGAGAATTATATTTTAAGAAAATAGAGCCTTTTAAATGATAAACGACATTTATATATTTTAACTTCTGTACACTATTGTGATTTCATGGATATTCGAAAATTACCGTCTGAAAACGAACAATTTACAACATTTAAATTAAAATGTGTGACACCAGTTTCAACGGATAGATTTAGATACAAAAAGCTTGCTTGATTTTTCTGACGTCTTTTGCCTTATTAAAAATGAAATTTATGCATATCAGGAATTTCCACGCCCAAGAGTCAAAAGAGTTCAATAGGATATATTTTGTGAACCAGATAGAGATAACGGTTATTATCAATATTTCACAAATAATCAATTTTTCTCGAGGTGTTGTTAAGGGCCGTTATAATCTTGGTGTTCGGTTGTATTAGCTAACATAAATTTCCATAACAACAGATCAGCAGTAAAAGTTGCATATTAAGTAGCTATTGAGATGCCTATTAATTGTTAATAAACAGAGGTACCAAACCTTACATTAAATACAATCCTATGAAAATATTATACTGACTCGTTTCGGTCTTGACAAGTTCATAATGTATACCTATTAAAACATTTGTTGAAGTAATCTTTGTTCATTATAAGCAATAAAACCTTTTTTTTTCTTTTTTAATAAATTGAGGATGGTGAGTTTGTCTCTTATTCAATTATAAGAGAATGAAGTTAACAAAGATGAAAAACCAAAAGAAAACTCCTAAAAATTATTTGATTTTAGCTTTAAAAAAACGTTACCTGAATTGTTAATATAAAGAAATAGATTTTTACAGTGGTTTTAAAAAGAGCACTGATAATATGTAGATGTGCCGAACTAAAGTTGGCGATAAATCGTGCTTTGTATGATGTTTTGTGCATTTTAGGCACCCAATACATAGTGTGTACATTATCGTGTAACGACTACAAAAGAATTCTACTGTTTTAATGTGTAAAGTGTGTGCAGCAGTACACTGTAATATCTTTTTGACTTCATTCATTTATTTTATAGCAAGCTGCCGCCGGGGTAGATCAAGATAAAGCTGTATAGATGAGCAAGCTGATCTGGATCTGCACCGATGATAGACGTATATATGGAAATTATTAAATTTTAAGTGTTTTGTAGTACTTGCTTCTGTTTTTATATTTTGTTAAACATTCACCTTTCTTGGTTTACATTAATGGAGTGATAAATACAAATTGTGCTGGCTTACTTTGAAATTTCCTTGTGTTCTCTTAATAAGCAGAAAATATGTTATGAATAAAGTTGTGAATAAAAAGATATCTCTCTCAGACGAAGCATACATGCTGTTAATCGCTTCAATTTGAATATTAGTATATTGTATCTATCACATTTACTTCTAAATCAGTATGTGTGTTTCATTTTTTTCCAATTCATGTGGACATTTTATATGGATATCTATTCTGCGATTGTGATTCTCATAAAAAATCGCTGCTTTATGGGAAATTAATTTTGTGGGCTTTACAGAAAGCTGTAGCAAAACTAACAAATCATAGTATCATTGTTTATTTAGATAACAACTAGTCTAAACACAAAGAATATTATTTGAAAATGTTTCAAATAATTACATAAATTTACTAACACTTTTCAGCCGAGATTTTTGTGAGGAATAAAATCAGCAATTGGTACATAACAGTCCTCTTGCTGTACTCAGAAAAATTAATCCTGTAGAACTACAGCTTAATAAAGCAATTACTTCAGGAAAGCAAGATAACTTTATTGAAATGTGTCCATTGAAAAATGGTTACGTCACTACTTAAATATACTTAAAGAAATTAGAAGCGCAACATCTTTAAACACAAAGTATGTTTCGTGATTAAGAAGTGGTTTCTTTATTTCTTATACTATATAATATGTACTTGAAGAAAAACGAAACGCAACATCTATAAACATGAAATGTATTTCTTGTTTAAAAACGTTGCGCTTCTAATTTCTTTAAGTATTTATGTTAAAAAGATGATTTTAATTAAAGTACATTTTCCGTTGTAAGACGGCGATGTTCCTCATGCAACATCTTACGGGGTTTAATTCCCGCAGCTTTCTCGCTTTTCTAGAGCTTGCAATAATTTATAAAGAACTTCAATGAACGTAATCTTTGCATTACAGATAACGTTAGTATCGGTATAACAAATTAAGGAAAACCGTTGGCAAGTTTTATCGTCGGTACCCAGGTTAAATTCAAAAATACAGGTGCAGTTTAAAATCACTATTGCAGCAAGGTATTTTCAGCCAGGTTTTTATGAAGACTTAATTTATAAATTTAAGAAAATAGAAGGCAGACTTCCCGAAAGTCGCCGGACCGTCGGACCTGTCCGGTAAATTTTAGGCCGGTCCAGCATGATTTCATATATTGTCGGACCGATTGTCCGGCAAACATTTGATCTGCATATTCCAATTATATTGGCTAAATTACAGTTTTGCTCGATGTTTTTACTCGAGACTGTTCCGAGGGAAATAAGTGAGGATATCCGAGTGCAATCATTTACGTATTCGTCTTCATGACAATTCGTACCACTGCCGCTTCTTTCACTGTTTCGCTGCGCATGACCATTCTTCATCAGAAAACGACTGACTGCGACTGGGTAGGAGTCTACCGTTTCCTACATTTCGCCCATTTTCACCTATTTCCATTTCGTAATTTCGGACTCACAAAATGGCGTTTTAAAAATATTTCACTGGAGCAATTCCCGGTAAAAAGAGAAACGTAACAAATAAAGAAAAGCTGCAAAAGAAAAAATTACCAAAAACACTTACTGGTTTGTAGATTTTATACAAAATGGATAAAAGATCGTTAATGCTTTGACTTCCAAGATGAACTATTGAATTTTGAAAAACTGATCATGTAATAGTAGGGAGTGATTTTACTCTCCAGTAAATCAGGCGATTTTCTAAGTGAAATAAAAAAGAAAATATATTCTGTCTTACAATGGTAAAACAAATATCCTCTATATGCTACATAAAGAAAAATAAAAACACCCCCAATACCGTGTTTTGCTTATTTTATTTTTAAATGTTTCGGTCAGACAGAATTAGTTTCGGTCAGACAGATTTTCACATCTTGTCTGACCGAATGTCTGACACTTTTTTTCAACTTTCGGGAAGTCTGAGAAGGCAATACATTTCTCCAGGTTATTCGTTGATAACAAGATATTCTACAGCGTTATGCATAATTGATGATAAAACCATCTACAGTTGATTATTATGCTTGCCTCTTTAGTTACACGGCGGTGGCTGGGGTTTATGAATAAGAAGTTTTATGGGGAAATCTTGTATAAGAACCTAGTAGCTCGATTTGTTTCTTTTACCCCTGTCATCGTGTTCTTGCTGGTTTGACTCCAGGAACTCGGTCTCGGTAAGGTAATTGAGTTTCTATCCGATTTTCAGTGTGGGTTTTTATTCTTAACAAAATTTCAACTCATTAAACAAAGGTTAGCTCTAAGTCTTACCCATCAAATTTAGCTCTAAGTCAAGCCATCAAAAGTCAGCTCTAATTCCCAGTCATCAAAAGTCAGCTCTAAGTCACACTTATCAAACTTCAACACTTCCACCTTAAAAAAAGAAATCTCACCTTGGCATGCCCAGCATCCTGCAGACTACTGCCGCTGCCTTCGTGTCAAAATTATCATCACATACTGTCCCCCAAGTTTTGTCGTAAAACACCTCTACACGACCTTCGAAGATGGACAGTCCGCCCGACAACCGAACAGTCGCTTAAAAGTAATGATAATGTTTTACAAATTCCCAAAAAATGAAATATGCATATCCGGAATGGCCACATCCGGCATACACAGCCTCCCAACACAGCAAAAACATAAAGAGGAAAAGAGAGCATGGTATTACAATAATCAGTTTCAAGATGGACGCCACAAACAAATAACGAAGGTGAAAACCAGAGGGTTTACCGCCTTGGAACGGTCAGTGGCAAACAAATTGCCACTGGGGGTTTAAACCAGGTTCTAGGGTGCACCAACCTCACACTTGCCCCAACAGGTTCTTGGTGAAATAACTCCAACCCACCCATCAGCTCAACAATGTTGCATGCAAAAGCATACAAACATACAAACATAAGAATTTAATAGCATTGTAAAGCCAAAGGGCGGGTACTCAATGATCTTACCAAGACCAGAGCACCTGGAGTAAAATCAGCAAGAACACGATGACAGTGATGAAAAAAAACAAATCGAGCTTCTAGGTTCGTTTAAGAAATGATTTCCCCATAAACCTTCATAAACTCTTAAACCCCTGCCACCGTCGGGCAACCAATGAGGTAAGCATGATGATCAACTGTAGATGGGTTTATCACCAGGACTGCAGAGCGATGTAAAAGATCATGTTGGTAACCTTTCTTTTTAAATTTACAGATGGTTTTTACGAATAACCGGGAAAAATTAACATCGCCTTTTATCTTCTTAAGTTTATAAATTAAATCTCCATTTAAAACTGGTTGTGAAATTCCTTGTTTCAATAGTGATTTTAAACTGCACCTGTATTTATGAACTAGATCTGGATATCGGCGATAAAAATTACAAAAATTTTTCCTTACGATACCGATAACCTTGTTTTAAAGTTTTTCTGTAATACAACGATAACGTTCATTGAAATCATTCACATCGTTGCACGCTCTTGAAAAGCAAACAAGCTGTGAGATATAAACCCCGTAAGATGTTGCACGAGGAACATCGCCGTCTTAAAACGGAAAATTTACTATATTAAAATTAAAATCATCTCTTTTATAATAAATTTTAGTAGTGACGTAACCATTTTCAATGGACAGATTTAAATCAAGGAATTTCGCTTGCTTTTCTAAAGTGTTCGCTTTATTAAGCTGTAGTTCTTTAGGATAAATCTTATTAACCAGTGATGGAAAATGGTTATTATCTATATTTAAGAAATCATCACGTTAACTCGGGGTGTTGTTAAAAGCTGTAATAATATCGTCTTGATGTTCGGTAGAAAGAGATAATATAAAATCTTTTTCATAACAGTATAAAAACAGAGCAGAAACAAGGGGTGCACAATTAGTACCTATTGGAATGCATATTACTTGTTTATAAATTGAAATACCAAATCTCAAATAAATATTATCCAATAAAAATGTAAGCGCCTGGAAAAGGTCTTGACAGGTCCATGAAGTATAATTATCATAAGAACCATCTGTAAATAATGCCCTATGTTCATTACAAGCAATAAATGTTTTATTTTCTCAAGATATTTCCAAGTGTAGTTATAATGACCATGTATGCCAATTTGGGGATAGAGCCTAGGTGACCTGTAAATTGACCGCCATATGCTTACCATCGTTTGGGATGGATCAAAATTGTACTGTTTATTGTTCCAAATATTGAGTTGAGCTCAACCCGGGACCAGGCGACGTGGGCAGTAATATTCAATCCTATCACTGCTCATGAACAGGCTCAATCAAACCGAGTCTGCAGTATTTTCATACTTGTCGTGTTTGGTGGCTTTCAAAGTTCCCTTTTCATCTAACCCAATCTAATCCAATCTTGATGTAAATTAAATTAAATAAATTAAAGGAGACACGGCCCTATTATAATTTCGAATGGCATACATGTATCTGTATTATTGCGGTGGAATTTAGGGATGTACAGTGGGGAAGAGAGTTATGACTTATCATTAAAACATAAGCATTAAAATTGCAATTACTCTACATTACTAATTTGCCGCGTTGAATTTGTACTGGCAGCCTGAGGACTCAGTATACGTTCTGGTATTTTAGCGTTGATCATGGGTATCATGCTGTAAACCAAAAAGCTTTGAGTTGAAAAACGTTAAGCTAAAAAACTATAAAAGAAACATTAGCCTTATTTTGGGGGTGAAAGGCATGCAATGCATTGTGATAAATCATTCTGGTTTGCTACAAAACATTCACAATATGATTGCGTTTATGGTAACTATTCCGGAATGTATTTCTATTATACAGTTTATTCTTACAAATTGGTTTGTACTTGCCATGCAAAATGATAACTGAAGAAATCAAAAGTAACCGATAATCGTGAATTGTATTGTTTGTTGTAGGAAAATTATATCTGTCTAATAAATTGTTTAAGATGACAATGAATCAGGTTATTGACAAAACGTCTTCGACCGATAAAATTATTCTTCTGTAACTTTTCCTTATCTATTTATGTGTCAAATACTATTGATATATTTATCTATTAAGGGCGTACCACACTCCTCCAAATCATGTTTATCGATAAAAAGAAAATTATCAAAATCTCAATCACGGCAAAATGCCGTTAAATGAAACTTTGCACAAATGTATGTTATAAATGTATATTGTTTTTGCAGATGGTAAGACACGTTAGAACAGTAAAGAAAAATAGCGAGATCTAAGATAGCAAAATAAAGATACAAGTAACATTCATTTATGCGAAGTTTCATTGCACGGCATTTTAACGAAGTATATGACACAAATTTGTTTTATGCACAACTAATTATAATTCAATCCACGACCTTTGTTAGCTTTTGTGATTCTACTTTAATAACTTAAATGACCTATTACGTTTAAATATAGAAAGATGCGGTCAAATTTGAATTGCTATATTGGAATCTTCGAAATTAAGTATAGAGTAGTCTGTAATTGAATCGAAACTTATACCGCATACACAGTAACTTTAACTGACAGAAGCATTTTTATTTTTATTATTCAAAAGTCAATATTTAATGATAGCATATTTGCACTTTAACAAGATACACGGTCTGACGAAATGTACATTCCTTATATAGGTTGTTGAGACTAGTCAGTTGTATTCTCGTTTATCTACGGAATCCCGAGTCACTGTGATAAAATACGTAACACGCCTGCTGAAAATGCAAGCAAAAACGTGAAGGGTGGGTCGTGAATTTCGAAGCAATGTTTTCCTCCTGTCACGAAAGCTAAAGCTATTTTAGGGTATTAATAATATGTAACAAAGAGAAACATATTTAAAGCTTAAAAAAAGAAAAAAAACAAAGTAAGCAAACAATTTTCAAACAGAGTTAATTGTTACCAGTTTGACAATTAATTCCATAATAGCCTTCAAGGGCGGCTCCAGGATTTTTTTCCTGGGGGGGTCCAAGCCCAAATGATGACTTTAAATGTGTTATATATCCAACGAAATTTAATATCACCATATTTTTCAGGGGGGTCCGGATAATTCCAGGGGGGTCCAGACCCCCCCGACCCCCCCGCTAGATCCGCCCATGGCCTTCTTGACAAGTGCAAGTATAACCATTCACTTTATCTACACAAACTCCACCATTTCTGCATGGTCCTAATGCGCATTCATTTATGTCAGAAATGAAACAATGTCATGATATACATGATGGTGGTTTTGGAAAACTACTCACCCCATCACGTACACCATGATGCACGCATGTAAGTATCATGTTGTTGTTTTCTTTTCAGCAATACATATATGTTATCCTTATAACAGTCTGTCTGCAATTTGGCCGGTTGAAACAAATTAGAGTACAACGTTGAACCTTGCTTATACACATTCGCAAGGGCATATTATTGACTGACTTTCTATTATTTTCTCAAACTTCAGAGGAACCTATAATTTCTGGAGCGTTAAATGTAATATGAAATGATAAATATGAGATATTATGCCAGTATGCAATCTGTAGCTTTGTGTTGTGTATGTAAATAATATCACGCGAGACCGAAGGTCGAGCGTGATGTGGTGTACATACGCAACGAGATATATTACACACCTACAGATTTCATACTGATATTATATATGTTCCTTTTATTATATACTCTTATTTCACTCCCAATTAAATGAGCTCTATATAAATCAATAATGAAAAGTGAAATGTGAGGTAAGCAATTACGTCACGATCAACCGCAAACGTCATCGAACAAATGTTTACAATTTTAAGCGCCATGATCGATTCAGTCAGATTAAAATAGATGAAAAGGGAACTTTGAAAGCCACCGAACACGACAAATATGAAAATACTGCAGGCTCGGTTTGATTGAGCCTGTTCATGGGCAGTAATGGGAATGCTTATTACTGCCCACGCCGCCTAGCCCCGGGTTGAGCGCAACTCAGTAATTACACCATTAAATAGTACAATTTCGATCCATCCCAAACGATGGTATGCATATGGCGGTGAACATGGAACCTTCAATGAGGTATTTTCAGATTAATACCATTTAATTTAATTCAATCTAAGAATTATTTAATTTTAAAATCTTTGAAGGACTTAAACCAATAACAGCAAAATTTGGACAAGGCCCGAAGATTCTGGATGTGTTTACCGTGTTATTCGATATGTAACGACCAAGATTTTAAATTGTTTCATTCTTATATCACAGCAACGAGCTTTGTTCACATTAAATCATAGGGTCAGGCTTTAAACATAAAAAATTAATATGAAAGATTTTTGCAAATGGATATTTAAATTGGGATAGCTGAACGGTATGTACACTTTTTCGCTCTTAATGTAGTTTTTTGCTTGTTCAATTGATATTGTATATCCGCAATGACTATCTATTAATGACTATCTAATTATTAATTTACCTTTCTTTCACATTTTTGACGATTTTATATTATTTGTATTTGTAAAGATCGTGAAATCAATGGTTATATTTAAAGAAAGAGTGTCATTGGAGTCAACAAATCTTAATTTTTGAAAATATCGCGGTTTGAAATCGGCCATTTTGAAGAAACTACCGGAAGCTGGAAAAATACCGAATCGAAAAAATGGACAATGTCCAATACGGAATTATTAATTTGACGAGTTGTATCAATTTTGCGGATTAACTATGCTGAAATCAGTAATGGGTATATAATAAATTGTCTTTTATCTATTAACTGCAGGGAATGGGTAATAAATAGATGCAATGCGCAAGTGGCTTATGTCTGCAAATGATTTGTTTTATTCCATAGCTTTGGTGTTGAAATCGAACTATAATTGCACATACCGATATCCTGTCACGAAAGCGAAAGCCAGTTTAGTTGTATATATAATATGAAGTTTGAAGTGTGCTATTTGTTTAGATGTATTGATTTATTGATGATAACATGTAATTTCACAATAAAAATAACTATATCAACCATTTCGTTTATTTTTTTACCTTGACATATCTCAACAATAACACATTACGCCATATAATGACATTGACGATTTGCGACGGTATCAACAAACAAAACTATCAAAATGCGATACTAAACAAATAATGCGATTTTACGAATAATCGGCTTGGTCCGATGCCTATTCGTTAAATCGCGACTGGACTGTATTACTTATACTCAGCAAAGAGAAACATATTACAAATATTAAATAAAGAGAAACAAAGTAAGAGAAGAATTATCAACCAGATGTCATTTTTACCTATTTCACAATTGGTTCCTGTATATCCTTTTTGACAAGTGCAGTTGTACCCATTCGTATTATCCGCACATGATCCACCATTGCTGCAAGGTCCAGAAGCACATTCATTTATGTCTGAAATGAAACATTTGTCAGTTAAAGTAGAACATGTTGTACATTTTCACGGAGTTTGGAAAACATTTTCTGTGTCGTTCACCATGACACACAAATTTAAATCAGCTATTTTGTGGACAGTTTAGAACACGTAAGTAAATATTTCTGTTATACAACTTACTGTATCTAGCATGTTAATTATTTGCTTACATTCTCACAGATGTTTGGAAAGGCGACACATTTAATGACTATTCGTTAAATACATGAGAGAACAAGAAAACCTCGTTTAGTTATACGTGATAAAATCAACGCACGATCAATTGACTAGATATCATTTCTCTATTCATTCCGAAGAATGTTGGCATTCTCCAAGAATTTTATGCGTGCATAAAATGTCTGTCAATGATTTGTGTTTTGTATACAATTTACAGTCAATTTTATCAGAAATTTACAAATAATTTAGAAATTAACTCACACACCGTCGCAAAACAATCATTTTTAGAATATTTAATAGAGAGATAGAAATTACGAAGTTAGTTTTAAACCAGATGTAATGGTTACAAGTGTTTTGCAATTATTATTATTATTATTTAAGGACCCACAACATTCCTATCCTGCTTACGTGTGTTCATTATAACAATCCATCTGCAGTTTGGTCCGTTGAAACATGCTTATACAACTTTTTAAGAAAACGTTGGTCAGTCAGTTATTTTATAATACCAAGACATTTATATAAAAGATATATTAACTAGCGTGTATATTTCTCAATATATTGCAGCATTAAGAGCATTAAATGCAAACTTGGAAATTATCTTTCATAGATTCGTTACGTAGCGTGGGTGTTGACATCAAAGTAAAATTATTACACTAACCGTCCGTTACAGAAAATTATTTGTATAATGATTGTTTGGGGAATACGAAACGATTTGTAATCAGATGTATTTGTTACCAGTTTCATAACTTATTCCTGTATAGCCTTTTTGGCATGTGCAATTATAACCATTCACAATACCTTCACAAGATCTATCATTTTTGCAAGGCCCTGTAGCGCATTCATCTATGTCTAAAAATAATAAATTCTTCTGTTCAAACTAGGACATGTTATACATTAAGGTAGTTTTGGAAACACAATGATTCGCTCGTTTAAATAAGATGTTGATGTGTTCGCAATGAAAAGTGTTGAATGTGTTGGTTAAAAATCAACAGAAACAAACCAATCCCGTTTTCAATTCTTTAATTGTAATTTAAACAACACATCAAATATTGATTTGATTATGTATTTGCTTTATTCATTGCAGCAATTGTGGTATTCTCAAAGTATTTAATGCTCGCGAGTCAATATCTGTCAGTGTTTTGTTTTGTATCATGTCCAGTCTTTTTCATCATAAGTGCGGACATTGAAACAAGAAGTAAACTAACGGACCTCCAAAACATTATCCTAGTACTTAAAATAGCCAATAGAGAAATACGAAGCATATATAAATAATTCGCTACCAGATGTAATTGTTACCAGTTTCACAATTGATTCCTGTATAGCCTTTTTGACAAGCGCAAATATACCCATTCACTTTATATGCACATAACCCATCATTCTTGCAAGGTCCTGATGCGCATTCATTTATGTCTGAAATGAAATAATCTTCTGTTCAAACTAGGACATGTTATACATTAATATGATTTAGGACAATAGATAATCCAGAAATATACCCTCTAATACACACATCAAATGTTTTTTATTCGAAAAAATTAAAACATGTTTTCATTATAAGACTGCTATTTATTTGATTTGTTTTTTGCATGCTTATACAAATTTGAAAGAGCAACCTGTTGAATTACTTAGTTAATACTATAAATATTTTTGTTTTTTCCCGAGTACAATGCTTCCTAACAAAATATAAACTAGTTCAAAATAGATGATAAAGTAACTTTGAAAGCCGCCGAACAGACACAAAAGAAACAAATATAGCAGGTTCGGTTTGATTGAGCCTGTTTACGGGCAGTAATTGAAAATGCATATTACTCCCCACGCCAAAAAGTCAAACCTGTATTGGCTGGGATAATGAAACCATCCATCTTTAAATTGGCCGAAATAGTTAAACAAAAGAAATTTTAGAAATAATTATGATATTGCCTCTACCTGGAAGCGAACCCGCATCGTCACGGCGACTGCGCCTAGCCCTGCAATCCCGACGACGCAAATACCGGGACAACCCCAGAAAGTTTGATCTAATAGCCCTTATAAACCTTATCATCACTGCATGACATCCGTAACGGATTATTTTACTGATAACAGTAATGACTATATGTACGGAAGCCTTTTTTACGGCCGCCTCACTGCACAAATAGAAGTTCTATAAGCATATTAATTTATCGTGCTCAACGACATTAGTTGTAGTACTAGCAAAAGTAGTAGTAGAAGTAGGAGCATTAGAAGTAGTAGTAATAGTAGTAGTAGTAGTAGTAGTAGTAGTAGTAGTAGTAGCAGAAGTAGTAGCAGTAGTAGTAGTAGTACTAGTAGCTTGTAGAAACAGAAGTAGTAGTAGTAGTTGTTGTACAAGTAGTAGTAGTAGAAGTGATAGTAGTAGTAGTTGAATAATTATTATTATTCTTATTATAATTATTATTAGTAGTAGTAGTAGTAGTAGTAGAAAAGTAGAAGTAGAAGTAGGGGTAGTAGCAGAAGTGGTAGTAGTAGTAGAAGAAGAAGTCGTTGTAGTAGTAGTAGTAGTAGTAGTAGTAGTAGTAATAGTAGTAGTAGTAGTAGTAGTAGTAGTAGTAGTAGTAGTAGTAGTAGTAGTAGAAGAAGTAGTAAAACAAGTTTTAGCAGAATTAGTAGTAAACAGAGTCCGGTGAATGTTTGCGAATCCGGTGAATTCGCAAACTCAGCTACCCTTTTAAAGGGTCCTAGAGTAAATGTTTTTTCTTTAATATATAGTTGGGGGGTCTAATAATAAAACGTACTGTGTTTTGAACCAACATCTCTAAAAATGAGTGAGCTATCGAGTCTCAAACACCAAAATCGCCATGGCGATTTCGGAAACGCCATGGCGATTTTTCGTCGCCATGAAATCCCCATGGCGATTTTCCGCAATAAATTTGAAATGGCGTTATTTCGCCATGGCGATTTCGTCAAAAAAATAAAATATTAATAATTTGACATTTTTAAGAATGTGTGGGTCCTATATGTTTAAAACAGTGAAGTGCGTCCACCTCTGAGAAAGTCTATTTTTGTCGCCATGTTAAATATGGCGAAATATCGCCATTGGGAAAAATCGCCATCTTAATTATGGCGGAAAATCGCAATAAATTATATGGCGGAATTTCGCAATAAATTATATGGCGGAATTTCGCAATAAGATAAATGGCGATTTATTCCATAAATGTTTTGGCCATATTTTAATATTAAGTCACCTATATTACGAGGGATATTAATTTTTGCACCATTCAGGCTAAGGAAATTCGCATCATAAAACCTTACGAAATCAAACCAGCATCTAATCTTATGAAAATAGTATCCGTTCGCTGATGTATGCAAGCGCGAATCAATCTATGCCAGCGTGAAAATACATGCCTTATGCGCGAAATTTGATTCTCGCGCATAAAAATGAAACCTTATAATTTGAATAACACCAATTCACGCTGGATCCCTACGTGGTTTTTTCTTCATCTGATGGGGGAGCCTCATAACCGTTTGAAATCGGCCTGTTTGTGGCTTGTTTGCAATAATAACATGTCAGGAAAGCGATTTCATGCCTTTATCTCGTTTGGTAGGGGTTTGGTAGAGGCGTACTAGTTTCGGAACAGCGGATGTATATTTTTGACACCGTATTTGCGATCATACCGCGTTTAAAATGGGGTTTGTTCGGTTAGAGAGCAGTAATTGTATTACTACTCAGTAATCTCCTGTGTGTTTTTGAATGATAGATGAAATGCAGATCTTTACAGCAATATATGGTTGTCAAGAAATTAAGGTGATAGAAATCATGTTTAATGTCCACTGAGAAATCAGTGTTAAATGTACATTGAACATTAGGGAATTTAGCATTGAGGTCTACGGGAATTGGATTTACTTTGGTTCAGCCGAAACCACAGTATGTGCTGTTGCAATTTGACATGCGCTGTCCGTACTCACAAATGTCCTGTTAGCGTCCACTGTATTTCCGGAACTTATCATGAGAGTACGCTGTATATAATGGATCACTCTGTCACTTAGAAAGCGAAACAAAAAGAAAATATGTTCACCAGCTTGGGAACGAGTGCTTCCTTTCACTCAGCTGTTAATTTTCGAAAGAAATTAGTGACTACACGATATAGCATTAAAATCCACACACAAAAAGGAACATATTTCAACAGTCCTGACAAATAGTCAAACACAGCCCCGGCCTAAGGGCTTGGACCTACCATAGAAGAGTCTCGGCAGTACACGACCGCTTGAAACCCTCTTGCTGAATGGGTTTATGTATTTAACCCATGTCACATCGTGAAACTACCCAAAATTTGATAAGGATCACTTAAAAGGATGTGTTTATTCCTGAATAGAAGATTGAAACGATAACATAATGCTGTGATTGTGATATTTTTCTCCCGATTGAAAATGTTTCATACTGTGGCATCATTACATTTCGCGGTGGTTAAACTTTCGCGTATTTCGCGCTAGGGTACATGCGCGAAATCAATCATTGAATATCTAGTCTTATTAGAATAATATAAATGCGCGAATTTAAACGCGCGCGAAAATGCTAATTAAGTCATTTGCGCGAAAGTTGATCCCCGCGAAATTTAATGATATTACAGTACTGATATAAGTATGGACCATAACCCTGGTTTTAATAGCCATGGCCATACGCAAAACTCCAGGTGCACAACTACACGTGATTGTCGAAATAACTGTAAATTTTTATGATAATCATTGTGGCTCTCATACTTTTTGGGTTAGGAGCGGCACAGATTTTCAAGGTAAATCTATTATATTGAAATACATAAGGGGACAGCTCTTTTTAAATTGACATGGCCGGAAGCAAAACTCCATGTGCACAACTACACATAATGGTCATCACAAGTCATGTAAAGTTTCATGATTGTGGCTTTCATTATAATTGTTGGGTTATGCGCGACAAAATAGTACGAGGTAAAAATTATACTGAAATACGTAAGGGACCAAAACTCTGGTTTTAGAAGGCATGGCCTACAGCGAAACCCCAGAAGTACAACTACATACCACGGTTATTATGCCTGTAACGTTTCATTACTGTGACCTTAAACTTTTCGTGTCATGTACAACACAAGATAACATGCTGAATGCATTGTTTTAATGCATAAGGGGCCATAACTCTGATTTTGTTGGGCATGGTCAGAAACAAAACCCAAGGAGCATAACTAAACATAATTTTGAATGCTACCTGTTTAGATTCATGATTGTGGCTATTCAACTTTTTGAGTTACGCATGACACTAGATTATATGGTAAATGTATAATACTGGAGTACTTAATGGGTCATCACTCTGGGTTTAGTAGCCAAAATGAAACCCTGGATAACAACTACTTATGAAGGTCAACAAGAATGGAAAGTTTTATTATTGTGACTGCTTTACTTAGCGACTTGCACATGATGATCGACGGACGGACGGACAAGGGCAAACATGTATGTTCTCACCTCTTTCAGAATGAGGGCATAAAAACCCGACCCTTTCCAAAAACATTGGACCGAGCTGCAGTTAATACGTGTATGTATAAAACATACCACCAAACTGTCAGGTGGAGGGGCACGTGGCCGGACAATATTTTGTCAAGAATCATGATTATAGACAGGGATGATATTATAGTCAAACCACAAAACGTATATGTCACAGAACGCAAATGTCACGGAACGTATATGTCGCATGTGTGAAATATTCGGTCAATACGACACAATCTCTAGCCGAAATGTGGATATTAAATTCGCCATATTCGGTTGGATTAAGCTGTTATATGTTCACCAAAACATATTGGTCACTTACCAAAAATGCGAATAAAATGAAAATAGCAACGTATATGCTATGAAATGCCGAAATCTTAAATACCAAAACAGCAACCACCACCATCATCATCATTATCATCATCATTATCATCATCATTATCATCATCATCATCATCATCATCATCATCATCATCATCACAGTCTGCAGAATCAGTAACTGCAGAACTTGCAATAAAGTTTACAGTCCAATTGCGATAATTCGAAGTCCCAAGGGACCGACGATTTACTTCGACTTATCGCGAACTTCGAGTTATCGCGACTTTGACTTTTCTAGAATACCATGCGAGTTTTAGAAAGTAACAACGTGCAATTATTACGGCACCATATGAATTGTTTTCCGATCAAGGTATCCTCCCAATTACTGGGACCCTTCGCTGGATTACTCGGAAATTTTTTTTTCGTTACGCCGTATGCGAATTTCATTTGCTGATTGATACAAGCTGTAGAATACAGAAATCGGAAAATTAAAGGACGTTTTATAGAAAGGAAAGTTAACAACTCCAAATGTATGTTTGACATTAATTTAAGACAAATCACTCTTATTGTTTTCTTCACACTTATATCATGTATTTAAATTATAAAGTTCCGTAAGTCTCTATTAATTATTGTGCATATCTGTCAAAACATTAAAAAGAAAAAAAATAACATGTGATGTCGAAGTCTGACGAAAAAAGAAGAAGAAGAAGAAGAAGAAGAAGAAGATGATGATGATGATGATGATGATGATGATGATGATGATGATGAAAAGTACTCAATACTCCTGACTTGTTAAATATAAGTTATCATCTCAATACATTTTGTCAAAAATAAACTGATAAAACGAAATCATGAGACGCATTCATCATCAACTAACTATTTCCAGATTTCCACATTAAGTTTCATTGCTAACAACATCATTCCTTAATGATGTGTTTGCAACAGTGTCAAAGCATTAATCACAAAATATTTTCTTGTACACTTTCATTACGTTAAGATATTTAGTCCTGCTTGTAATTATGAAAAGTGAACAAATACAAACTTTAATTTTCAATATTTAGAAAGCTTTTTATACATGCGTTGCAATCATGGACATTGAAAAATGGCATTTAATCACATCTGTGTCATATGAACAGGGTCTACATTGTTCACTTCTCGGTCAGACATAACTTTATGTATCGGAAAGGAAACGGTGAATATCCTGATTAGACGACACGGATGTGCTTTTGGCCTCGATGCGCACTGTCTGCTAATGGATAACAGCCGTATCCCATGAAATAAAGACTAATTTGAAATTTATGGTGCGCTGAAAACAGTAGCAATTTTACAACAACAGATTATCGGTCAAAATAATGAAACGCGAGTATATTTCTTTGATATTTTATTTAACTGTTATTGTGCACGTATTGTTTGATTTATGATAATTTCCATGTTTACAATGTTTTTATTCAGGCTTTAAGATCAATTAGATTATTGTTGCATATTGTCGTTATCTAGCATTAACAGATTAGACATACTAATTTACATTTCAAAGCGTTATTATAGTCGGAATAAATAATTCCAGATACATGTAGTGCATATATGAGAGAGATTAGAAATAGTCATAGAAAAAAGAAAGAAAACGAAATGTCTTATGGAGTTAAGAACACGTGCCATTAATGAGATATTCTCAATTCGGTTTCAATCCGATCATTAAATTTCATTGTGAAATATAATACCATTAAAAAGCAGAATTGAATATGTTCTACCGAGCTGAAAGCGGTAGCCAAAAGATGTGTTATAATGAATATTTGTGAGTGTTATTTAAACTACTATTATAATACTTCTTTTGTTAAGTGGGAGCTTTACTTTAGCGGATCGGAAATTTAAAAATTTGCTGTGTTTAATATTTTTAAAGTTTATTGTCAATCTTTAATTCTTCGTTAGCGGTGGACGCTGTTTTTACCAATTATATGAAGATATCCCTTAAAGTTGTCATGGTAATATTGCCCGAGACAGATAAATTATCGGAATTTTAGGGATTTTACATACATCCGTATATTCAATAGTAACCGCATATTAAGAAACAGCTTAATTTTAAATACGAGCGAAGGATAACCATTCATTATTAAAGATTGATTTCACAGCAGGGATGAAAATTATCCATTCATTTAGTGATGAAAATTAATGTAACCTTTTCATTTCACTAAACCAGGAATTCAAATTATGCATCAGGCCAAAACAAGTCGATAATCGATAATAATAGCGCAACGCAACTTATTTAAACACGAAGTATATAATCCAGATATATTTCGTGGTAAGAGAAGTTCCGTTTCTAATTCCTTAAAGATAAACTGACAAATGAATACTAACTTTTGTAAATTTTGTACTAAATTTACTAAAAATCAAATTTTGAATATAAATAAAATCGTATTATGATAAAATGATATAATTTAAACGAGAATTAGTTGAATTAATTCAGTAAAATTCGGGTGCGCATTTCACGGTACGAAAAATCTAAGGGGAACAACTTTTGTTTACCGATTACGTCATTGGATCGCAGTTCGCTATGATGGGTATCTGTCGCATATTGTATAACATAGTAAATGTGACAATAACGTTATCCTGTGAACGTAACTTTGCGAGTTTATGAATTTTTGCATTTCCACATAATTTTTGCAAACACTAAGATCAACTCTGATGCTTCTGCGTCTTTCGATCGGCGTTCGGAACTTTTAAATAGCGTCTTTGTACAAGCACGTAAGATTTATAGGCTAATATTATTAACGGGGGACACATTATTGATTCGCATTATATTTGCACGAGTTGTGCATGTCCAATGTAGTGCCACATGTTTAGATTCTTATCATGGTCTTGTTCCAATTTTTCCAAAACACAAGTAGTCCGATTATGACGATTCAATATATGTAATTCACAGCTACGGAAACCATATATTCCATACATACAATTCGGCGGATAATTGTGCAAACATTTTAATTGGACATGCAATAAAATGTAGATGTACGATTAAATCAACTTACAGTTTCATTTAGCGTTTATGCATGCTGATCATGCGAAAATTAATTAACTAAAACCGTTCCGTTGCTATATCCTTGCGGGGATGGTTCTAAGTTATAATGCGTTCGCTAAAACGGTTGTTTTGGGGTTGAGTAATAAAAATAATATACTATTTTCATTTTTGTTAAGTAAATACACCATGTCCGTCTAGGCTTATTATACAGCGAACTGCATAGAATATATAGAACATAAATATAGGCTAACCCCGTCACTTCCCTGTTGTATCCGCCTATGGCTATTTGGACTGGAAAATTAATAATTCTGCGCTTAGCAAATAGGCGATTTATACACAATATCAATATGTGTTGCTTTCCTAAATCTGGTTTTAAATGACAACGATACAGAACTCGAACAGTCTCTTTATTGTTTTAGTAAAAAGGCGTATTAAGAATATGCATTTCATAAATACTCGTAAATCCTTCTCTAATCAAGACAAATAATGTTAATTGATTATCTATAAAAGCGCAAGGTACTAGTCCCTGTTCTGTTTTACTGGTTCGGTGACACGCGTGCGATCTATGCCGCTAACTATCTGGGACCTCTGCCGGCCACGCTCTAGTATTACATGGTATACTGGCCTCAGTCCCCAAATCACTGATTTAATCAGTGCATCCGGTGATCAAACGACTTGTGATATATGCCGTGCACTCTAGAGCCGCGGGAAGCAGGAAGTATTCAGTCACGTGTCATGTATACCACCTATGGCCGATAATCCCTCGATATCGGGTCAATTAATTTTATGAAAGTACGAGCATGTGCAGTTTTGTATTCCAATATTATCGCAAGACTTTATTTATAATTATAAATTATATTAAATTTAGTGACATTAACTACATAGACGTTTTCTGGCGAATTGTTAGCGAAATAATTGGTACTGATGTTGTCTTATATTCATTCTTGATCCCACTCCAGAAAATAAGAAGAGTAAACTAAATAGTAAATACTGCAATGCCAGTTTGTTTTTGTTGGACAAGTACTACGAGATAAGACATTTGCAAAATCCTGCAGAAATTCATAGAAATTGTGTAAACCAGTACTACTGTACATATTTCCTGAAACATTTTACACACGAATAAGCCTTCACGTCATACTCACCGATGGTATTTAATGTATTTATTATCTTTAAGTGGTATTTAATATATTTATTATCTTTAAGATCTATTGTTTTTTACCAAATTATAAAAAAAAAATGATTTAAGTAATGCAAATCCTCTCGGCTCTTTTTTGTCTTCAGTAGGCTACAGGTCTTGTTGTAGCAAAACTTAATAATGTTTTGGCGATGTATTTACGTTTCTCATGTATCTTATGTAATATAGTCGACAATGCGTCGGATTGAAAACATTTACGAAAACTTATTGGCATTTATAATTATTATTAATTGGATTTAAAACAAAACGATGCCGTTATTAATCGTGATTGTAGATATGCGAACTTTTACCGGGACAATAGGTCTTTGCGTACAGCCCTTTCCTGTTTCATATTTCAACCGAAATTTTCTGTATTCTTCTTCGAATATCTAAAGAATCTTATATCGTTTTGGCTTGATAGTTTTTTTTTACAATCGATCACAGCAAAAATATCAATCGTCATTAAAATTTATCATCAAATGACTGTAAATATAATCAACTAAGTATACTATTTACATTATCGTCCAAAGCGCGAAAGATCCAATGACGTCATCGATATTAAGCTCCGCCCAGTCCGAAATTCTAGTGATTTTTGGAGCGCTGAATTTGTGGACGTCAATGCTAATTTATCGCATATTTTGTGCATGAAATCGATTTATTTATATGAGATATTGGTAATTACATGGATTGGAAAGTATTTTGTTGGAAACTAAGTATGTGTCAGTTTATCTTTAAACTTAAAGTATATATTGGCACAATTGATGTTTTTACAAAATTCAAAAAAGCATAACTTTTACCTCAAATTAGGATATCGCAATATAACTTATTTCTATGTGAAAGTAACATCAATTAAAAGTATCTCCATTTTTATCGGTTTGCACTTACATTTTTATTTTGTTATTAAATCGAAAATATGAGTGAAATATGCAATGTCAAAAAGGTGATCCTTAGCAAATTTTGAGTAGTATATAATAGCCCACTGTTGAACTTAAATGTTGTTGTATATTTTTCAAATTATACAATATTAAGAATTAGCATAGTGCCGATTTGGAACATTTAAGGAGGTATGCTCGTTTAGACCATTTTTTCAAAATATTCAGAAGGTTTTCATAATTTGCATGCTGAAAGATATTTCAATACCAAGCATGAAAATGCAAAAAAAAAGTGGGGGTCACCGTGCTTGTTTTTGATATATTTGCATATTAAACACACCACCTATATTGAAAAAATGGACAAAAATACCAGAATGAAAAATGGGGGTAACATAAAATAATTTGTTAATTGGTATATATAAAACAACAAATGAAATGAATGCATATTGATTTTGTCACCAAATAGTTTATTTTATTATGTAAATTAATTATTTTCACATTTCAAATGTTGAAAATATCTAAAAACATCCTCACAAAGAGGTAGACAAAATTTTCAGGCAGTACATTTTAACAATATGTAAAAATAGCATATTGTCCAACAAAACAACCAAATTTTACATTCCAGACTATTCATAGTTGTTTAAGTTTTGAGTATGTAAGAGATCATGACTTAGACTAAAAATATAAATGAAGAAATTGATAGGTCACCGTGCTAATTTTTTCTATACGGCTGTCTAATTGATGAGGATTTCTCTGAAAAAGCAACAAAACCAACAAAATATCATATACATTAAATTTTGCACTTTTTTAATGGTTTACTGATAAATGTTATTAGTAGTTTGTTATGTTTACTGTCTTTAATAGAGAAAGTGATTTGTAGAACATTTTAATGCTCATAAAATTGTATGTAGTGTTAAAAGCATGAGCTAATGTAGAATTACCCCACCCACTTTTTATCAACTTGTGTAATATCACAAAATAAGTCTTCAACTAGAGGTGCATCCATTGGACACAGGCCCCAAATATCAGTTTTGAATATGTAAGAGATGATGACTTGGATCAATAATAATAATTAAATAAATGACAGGTCACCATGGAAAAATTTTAAGTTTGGATGTCTAAATCAATGAGAAAGTCTTAAAAAACAGGAACAAAATATCATACAAATTAAATTATTGCATTTGTAGGGCTTTAACAACAAATATTAATAGTAGTTTGATAAGTACACCATCTTTAATGGAGAAAAGAATTTGTTGAAAATTTTATGATCATATTATTTTATTCAATGTTAAGGGCATCAGTTAATGCAGAATTACCCCACCACTTTTATTGATTAATGTCATCCAATGTATTGTAATATATAGAATGATAAATGAAAGCCACATTTTACCTATTGGTATACATAATACTTGAAATGTTGACTGTTTTTTTTTTTGTTGTTGTTGCAGAAATGTATGTATTTTTAAGCTATTGGAATTCCTTTATTCACAGATTGCATAAACATATTATACTGGTAAACATAAAACTAACAATATCAATGAGTCTTTTTATTTACAAACAATGCATGGGAAACTTAATTCTAATGAAACAAGTAAGATTTGTACAAAATACTGCCTGGTTTTCATTTCAGACAAGAAGTTACATGTTTTGCTGAACAAATAAGAAAAATAATATTAAAATATTAATAATTTATTTGAGATGTTTCCTGCTTAAGAATGTAAATAAAGAATATATAATCTTATATCCACTTTGATTGATCAATCAATAAAATAAGTGATATTCAAGATAGTCCTTTCAATAGTCATCATGAAGAGTGATAAAATGAATAATGAGGAATTTCCTTTTTCAACAGACACTTCCAAAGAATGTATTGGGTTCTGGTGACTCTCACTTAACTTTTTATTTCAAAGGGTGGAGACGGGTAACTGATCATGCGGTTACCAATAGTGCAATAGAAGAAAGAAAATTAAAACCGAAGACACGGATTTGACCATAGTTGCCGTCTTATGAAGCAGGAAACCACCAGGATTCTAACTTGGGATCATTGAATAACTGTAATGCTTTACCAACAGGGCAACCGAAGCTGTCTGATTCATAATTAGGTTCTACTTCAATAGATTCATTTAAGTGATCAATACAAATACAGATTTGAAGCTTAACAGCTAAAATACCACATTTGTGCCGAAAAATAATCTGGAGCTTTGCGCAAAGATCAATTGTTTGTATATTTCAAATTTGACCTTAACTTGCAATCTTTACTATACAAATGTTATAAAATGAGGTCAGAGGTGGTTCTTATAAAGTTGGCATAGGACCGGCAAGTAGCAGAGTGACAGCAAGATATGGAGATCGTTTTTTTGCATTTCCAAATGTAAACAATTTATTTTAACAACCTGCCACATTAACTAACTCAAAACCTAGTTAAAAACTTACCAGTTTCCACTGTTATCACGTAATGACTGTCAATAATTTACAAACAAAGTCCCTCATTCCTGAATGATGTAATAAGCCAGTGGTAATTAACAAATACTCAGAGCTAATGTAAACTATTTACAACATTGCTCGGTATTAAATTCATTACCATCCAGCAAGTCTGCCTCAAAATATTGGTTTTTCTGCAATTAATTTCCAAACTTTCGTCCTTGAAAACATGTTGACCTTTGTGAGCATTGAAATCACTTGCTGTGAAAATCAATATTTTCCCCGGTACAAACGTTCTCTACCTGTAAACAAGGTTTAGCTTTCCGTGAAATAAACAGGCAATGAGCTAAAGGTTAATTACTTGTAAATAGTCCACCGGATGTTCCTACTCGGGCTAGTCAAGCAATGGCTGACACTAAATAGTACCAATTTTTTTGCATTTTGGGGGCATTTATTGACAAGTATGGGCTGAAAGGGACATGTTTAGTAAATGGCATGCTTTTACTGACACACTGATACCAAATTTATGTTTAGAAATGCAATCTATGAAAAAAGGCCCCGGTTTTAAGACGGCATATGTAAAACAGTTTTGAAGTTCACACCGTAGTGAAAAAAACAGACCACCGGATTCAAGATGGCAAATCTCTGTTAATTGATACATGACCCCTACTTTTCTTGCTGGAAATGGATAATACAAACACTTAGCTTTAAAAGCATGTAAGTTAACCCCTTGGGAAATGGTACCAGCTATGATTGCCAGCATGTTGAAGCATGTCATGTTTACTATAGCTTATATAGGGAAATCTATTTACAGGTCTTACACCTATAAGAACTACCGGTAGAGGGCAGCACATGATTATTTTGGTCGTCTGCAATTTTAATATCTGTCAAACATGGATTTTGACCAATTTCAAGCAAATCTAAGGCTTAAAATTCAGAACAACTCAATTGAATTTGGCAGAAAGGGTTGTTTGATGTGGGTTGGGGGTCGTTCTGGGACAAAATCACCACAGTATGGCCGTCTAAATGTTAAGTTTCCTAATGAACCCTATAGTAAGAAATATTATGCCCATAGGCTGGCTTATATGCTGGGATCTGGTATGTGGGACCTTCCACATGGTCTTCATGTGTCACACAGGTGCCATTTTAGCCTGTGTGTCAACTTTGAACACTTAAGTTTGGAACCCCAGTCGCTCAACAATGAACGGCAGATGTGTGGTGACATCTGTAGCGGGCATAAAATTAATGACACCGAGTTTCCAGACTGCATTCTTTGGTACTTATCATTTATGATTTAGGAAATACTGAAGAACAAAACTTTTATTTACAGTATTTTACAGTATTTTACATTATGTACAGAACAAGCTGTATAACACAAACTGCCCGGCTCCTGGCCACTAATGGGCTTGTTTGGTTTGCACTTACACTAACCAGCACTATTTTAGTATATATGACCATGTTAATCATACATATGCATGATCTTTTAAATGATTGAATTTTGAAAAATCTGGCTTTGGATCAGAAATACCTTTTTGATAGTGTACCTCGGAATGAACTTGATAGTTTCGCATGCGGTACGCGAACCTGGTAGCTTTCTGTCTATTAACGTACCGCTCACTTTTAATTCGTTTGTATTGTTCGTCAAGTTTAAGAAGTCGTTTTATTACCGATGAACCTTTTGTTAATGCACATCTTAGGGCACTTGTTTTTAACACTGTTGAGTTGGCAAAGCCATGGTTTAGACGCAATATTTGACCATGAATACGGCCATGGCAGTTTCGGGAGAATGTTACTGACTTAGGCATACAGGCTTGATATGCCCTGTTGACAGCCTCACTTTTTTGAGTGGAGGTCAGAAATCTAGTATTCATTATACTTTGTGGACCAAGAAGCACTTTAATGCATTCACACAGTATATTTTCATCAGAAGTAGTCATTTTTAATTTACACTTTGACGGCATATAACTCTTGACTTGACGGTAATTACCAGAGCACACTAAACTATGTTTGCGGCATGATTCACCACAGTAACCCTTAAAGCACAGCACAATTGTACTAATGATATCTTGCATTTTAGTGTTAATTTTGTCTACATCCCCTTTGTATTGTTTATGGGCCATCTTAAGTTCAGCAAGACACCTTGCTTTAATGGACATTGCAAATCTGTTTTTCAAGTTGGATTTTAGTTTTCCGCTGAACATTGTACTGCTAAACGGTGCTTTATTAATATGCCTCTTTAAAGTATTACCCAAATGTCTTGTATCTTTAAGATGGATTACAGGGTCATTTTGCCCTTTGTCAACCCCACTATGACCTTTGGAGTCACCATCCCCAGTAAAGCTGGAGATACTCAGCTCTGCATTGATATCTTTAGTAACCTGTTCATTCCATTGTGCTTCATTACCAATTGATTGGGTTTGGTCAATATTTGCTGTACAGGTACCAGGGTGATTTGGACACTGTACACTTTTACCTTGATTTTTAAGTTTAGAAGCTGTTTTACACAGTTTTACACCAACAAATACACCTATGACTTTTTTTCTTTAGTGTTATTTTCACACATGGTTGTAGTAACAATTGTGCCAGCCTGAAAAGGCGTGGTATCGGAATTGAATAGAGGGTTGTTATAACAAGAGTCCCCTTCAACATTAACTTTAGAGGCATCTTTATGTCCACATTTCTCATTTTCTTCCCTAAGATTCTGCCTAATATCATGCATATTTTGCTTATTTAAAGTTTCTACACTAGCAGAAACTTTGTTTGACATAGTTTGCATTGATGCTCTATGAGGCGGTATCATATTAGCATGAGCTAGGATTCGGATAGCACCAGTGTTGCTAATGGGAGTTGACATTAAACCCAACTGTAGACCCACATTAATTTTTGCAGCCCTCCTACCTCTTTTACCAGTTACAATTTCCTCATACAATTTGTAATATTTACTGACATAAGTACATTTTGTACACTTAAGGCGTTCGGCAAAGGCAAGGGTCCTTTGGCGAGAACCCGCACCATCAAATTCTAATTTACCAGTACAGCTTTTATTAGAATCATTGTGTGATTTAATTTCAGAATTAAACATATCTTGGACCAGTTTGGGGCAATACGGTTTCATTGTCAGCAAGTCCGGGTGTACATTTGTGTCTTCCGGTTCAACATATTGATATATTGGCTTAGTTTCCTCAGTAAGAGGCCGCAAGGGTACAGCACCTGTGTCAGTACCATCTACATCTTTAAAGGTAAGGGTACCTTCACTTGTTATTATTCTGTTTTGAAACTGTTCTTTGTACAGTCTGACATATTTTCTACTAGTTGAATGTTGCTCAAAACAAAAATTTGTACCTTTGTTTACACTTGCGACACCTTTTTTAAATCCAATTTTATGGCAAAGTATGCGGCGCGACCGAGTTCTACCCATCTTTAAATAGTTTTGTTTTATGAAAACTTTTGATTTATGAATAGAATAGTTTAGTTTTATATATTA
The DNA here is from genome assembly GCA_038501625.1 of Corbicula japonica. Lineage (NCBI taxonomy): Eukaryota > Metazoa > Mollusca > Bivalvia > Venerida > Cyrenidae > Corbicula > Corbicula japonica. The sequence goes on from JAZAYU010000330.1 coordinate 165,287, forward strand.
TACCAACAATAGCATGAAGGCTATAGTGCCATTCATAATGATTTTTCATCTTATATAGGGCCTGGTGAACCAACCTGTGAAATTCCTCACCTTTTGAGTTTATACTATGTGGTCAGCATTATGTCTGCCTGGCTTAAATTGGCATACACAACATGTCATTTTCTGACATAAACTTGAGGACAATACTTGTTGCATGAATGCTTACTCATCAAAATGTGTAAATATCAGTAAAATTAAAAATTTTTACTCCAACATCAGCTTCAAAACCCCAACAAATGTTGTTTTCGCCTTAAAAAATGCAACATAAAACACCCTTAAGACTTAAAGATGCATATTTTGGCTCAAAAAATGAATTATTTTACACATTTGAGATGTCTTACATGCATTAATGACATTTTATTTGAGATATTTTACGCGTTTAAATTTTTATGCATAATTAAACAAAAGGCATAAATTTTCATTTTTAGTCGCTTTTGCGTCAAACATGCACGAGAATACATGGTGTTAGAAAATTCATCATTGCCACTTTATTTTTCATTATATTTGGCTGAAACTTGGAATATTTTTCAAGGACATAATATTATTCATGAAATTGAGGTCCAAAAAATATGGTGAAAACAAAGTTTTTCTTATAGGTTAATTACTTGTAAATAGTCCACCGGATGTTCCTACTCGGGCTAGTCAAGCAATGGCTGACACTAAATAGTCCCATTTTTTTTGCATTTTGGGGGCATTTATTGACAAGTATGGGCTGAAAGGGACATGTTTAGTAAATGGCATGCTTTTACTGACACACTGATACCAAATTTATGTTTAGAAATGCAATCTATGAAAAAAGGCCCCGGTTTTAAGACGGCATATGTAAAACAGTTTTGAAGTTCACACCGTAGTGAAAAAAACAGACCACCGGATTCAAGATGGCAAATCTCTGTTAATTGATACATGACCCCTACTTTTCTTGCTGGAAATGGATAATACAAACACTTAGCTTTAAAAGCATGTAAGTTAACCCCTTGGGAAATGGTACCAGCTATGATTGCCAGCATGTTGAAGCATGTCATGTTTACTATAGCTTATATAGGGAAATCTATTTACAGGTCTTACACCTAAAGAAACCAAACGGATAAAGACATTCTTTAAAGTTCGTGGATAATTTTTCTTTCGTAAATTTATAGGCACTGACATTGATCGGTGTTAGGTAAGACGCTTGCATTTATGTTGATTTCGTATGTGGAAAAAAAACGCGCGTTTCACTAATGTTGATCAGAGACGTTGCTAAGAACAGTCGTAAAATTTAAAACAAAAAAGAGCAAACATTAGTGAATAGTTAACATTTTACAATTTAGCATAGATCTTACTTCATGTATTTTCGATAGTCAGTGTGATTAAAGAAGTTTATTATAAATCTAAATAATTTTACGACCTACTCTAACTATGGCTACACTACCAAAAAATGGAAACAATCCAGCCCCCTTAATCCTGCAGGTACGCAAATAAAGTTTTCAAACAGGTCATTGCCATGATTGCAACCTGGCAAATTAGGATACCAATTTGCACTTCACTAATTTCAATCATTAATGTTTTGAGAGAGGTACATCTTTCGAACAGATCTTTCTTGAAGCTTCCTATAGAAACTCAGGATTTCCCCCCATTAATAATTGATTGGTTAACGCGTATTGAGAGATAATTTGGATTTTTTTATTGGTCAGTTACGCAAACTAATCTATGAATATTAATGAATTAAGAGGTAAAACAGTACTTTTATATGATATGTTATTGCATTTGTGTCCATTGCAGTTATGTTTCAGTTCGGTTCGATTCATTGATTTGATTCTTTCACGGCATGAAATTAGTTTGACCACTGTGTACATTTTTCCCCGCGTACACTATTTAATTTGGATAATTTTATTACTTCTTTAAAGGGAAAGGCCCAGTCTTCTTAATTCATACTGTATACATTGTAATTAGACACAGTTTTTATGTGCAAATATACTTATAGCGGTTCATGTGGCCATCATTCACTTTTGTTTGTAAAACGGCATGACCGTATGAACGCAGCGAAAAAATATATTCACTATCCCTTTTTTATAAATTATTGACTAGACACAACGCTCGTTTAAATGTTTCTAAATAAATGTTATAATGAGGTTTTCACTGTTTTTACATTCGTTTGAAAACTCAGAATTAATTTTACAGTCGGCCTCAATTGAAAAACGTAGTTAAATACAGAAACAGTTTAACAGTAACTGGTCTTGTTTTCCTCATGCATATTTCCTCATCTTCCATTAACCACCAACCAAACTTGCAGATGTCTTAAAATAACAAATTTAACAAAACACACAAAAAAATCACAAATAAAAAGTTGTGTTTTTAATTATTTTTTAATTATTTATGCGCATTATGAACATCAATACAGAGTTATTTAAAAATGAATGAACGGTTCATTATACTTCCTACAAAATCGGTAATACTCATTGGAGTAAACGATCAGTAGATTATTTGGGTACTCAAGTACCAACAACATCCCTCAAATGGAAAATTAACGTTTAATCTAGAGTAAGTTTATAGTTTGCATAAAATTGAAAAAATAAAGAATTGACTGATTTTCTTACCATATTTACTTACCACAATTACTGTTTGAAAAAAAAATCAAAATTGAAACAAATGTGTATAACAAAGCGCTCTTTAATTAGACCTTAACGACATCAGCATCAGCACAACCAGCAGCAGCAACAACGACAACAACAACAACAACTATTAATTTAGATTTTCAAATAAACGTTTTCGACCTAACATCATGCTTACATCATCATCATCCTTGTCGTCGTCATCTTTAACAACAACACAATGTCATCGTCGTCATCTTAAACAACAACAACAAACATTATATGACGCTTAAATTAAGAATAGAAAACGCTTAAAATAATATGACTAAGCCGGTGAATTTAGAGGTTATCTAAAAAAAGCTTCATCATTATCATTGTAATCAACAACAGAAACAACAACATCATCTCTAGATTACGTGTAAGTATTGTTTTCGAAGAAATATTATTTTCAAATTAGAACATTATTATGAACAAATAAATGACAAAACAACAACAATGGTAGATACCGCTTATTTGTTGTTGTTGTTGTTGTTGTTGTTTTTCAAAGAAACTACAAGCATGAAATATCTATAATCATGTACATTGCAGAGCTAAATATTCATTGCTGAATTTTTCTAAGATTGCCAAAAGCATGTTCTGTGTTCGTTCTCAACATAGTGTGTTCTAAAGGGCAATATAGTGCTGCTGTTCTATTGACTGATCAAATATTTAATCAAATCATACGTCCATTCAATAATTAGCATTTCCGTTATATTAATAATTTTTTCACTTCTATGCGATAATCAGCGGCAAAAACTTGACACCGGGTGCGCTAATTAAATCAGTAGTTGTCGACTCGTAATTTTAGTAAAGGTCCTCTTGTTTTACGACCTTGTTACATAATCTTATTAGCAAGGCACGGGTATTGTCAACAGGGGGTTTGATAATTGATTAGGGATTAAATATGATAAATAATTGTCAGAGTGTTGAATCGATAAATTTTGATATGATTTTGACATCTCAGGGCTGAATTCCCCAGGTATAAAAAAACTGAATACAAAGTAAAATCAAATTTTTTTTTTGAAAAATGATTGTTAAAAAAAATTAACTTAAAATTGCATAAAAGAAGAAAAAATATCAAACCATAATTTTAACATCCTCGGAATATTTGATTTAATTGTAAGTTAGTTCAATCACAATACAATATGTTTTTTATTAATGTATTTTGAGCGTGTTTCATATAGTATAAAAAAGGAATGTAATGCGATAACTAGCAGTGCATTGCAGAATATGTTAAATCCGATTATCACTTCAAGGAGAAAGAAAACTGTTACGCAGACATTTGTGTCAATACAAACTTGGCAAACATCTATGAAACGAATTTCGTGAGAGACATTTTAAGTTAAAAGCCCATACACAACAAAAGTAATAATATCTTACAAACAAATACATCATAAAAGAACATGCATAAACAAACGATCATTTTAGAGAAGGACAAACATTTAACTTACACTTCATCATCATCATCATCATCATCATCATCATCATCAGCAGCAGCAGCAGCATCATCATCATCATCATCATCATCACAAGCACCACCACACCACCATCAACTTCATCATCATCATTACAATTACCACCACCATCAACTTCATCATCAACTTCATCATCATCATCATCATCATCATCATCATCATCATCATCATAAAAAAACAACAATAAAAAGAAATGTAGATTACGATTAATTCAGCTTTCCAAAGAAACGCCTCATTCTACAAAACCACAAATAACAACATCAACAACTCAAGAAAACGCTTAATCATTTTTTTCCGAAGAAGCCCTATGTTTCAATAAGTTTTCACTCTGCTAACCTGAATAGAAAGAGTATTCGTTTTTGTTAAGTTGTTTTTTTTCTGAGTTTTCAAGAGCATCTTCTAGGTTCATCCTCAAAATACTTTGTTTTTAAATGCTAATATATATTCTGGGGTGCTGCTGCTGCATGCTGATGACGATGAGAGTAATGATGAGGATAATGATAAATGTTTGATCATCATGATCATGAATGATCATCATTGATGATTAAAATACGAAGAGAATAAAAGCGATTAAAAATGAAAAGACTTCGCCAGTGAAGATGTGATTATTATCAATCAGTCTATAAAAATGATGAAGTTACGCAAGATAAATGTCATATTATTGTTTTCTTATTTTATGTCAAAATTGAAAAAAAAAGCAACATATGCATATCAGGAATCGCCACACTCAAAAAACACAGCCTCCCCACGCAGCGAAAAAGAAGAGAGGAAGATAGAGAGAGCGCATGTTTTATATATGTATGTCAATTCAAATAGGACGCCACAAACAATTAATAAACAAGAGAACCTTTGGGGATACCACCTTGGAACGGTCAGTGGCAAAACAAATTGCCACTGGGGGTTTAAACCAGGTTCTAGGGTGCACCAACCTCACACTTGCCCCAACAGGTTCTCGTATCACAAAACAAGTACAAATTGTCTTGGTGAAATAACTCCAACCCACCCATCAGCTCAACAATGTTGCATGCAAAAGCATACAAACATATAAACATAAGAATTTAATAGCATTGCAAAGCCAAAGGGCGGGTACTCAATGATCTTTCCGAGACCAGAGCACCTGGAGTAAAATCAGCAAGAACACGATGACAGGGATAAAAGAAACAAATCGAGCTTCTAGGTTCTTTTAAGAAAAGATTTCCCCATAAACTTTCATAAACTCTTACACCCCTGCCACCGTCGTGCAACCAAAGAGGTAAGCATAATGTTCAACTGTAGATGGGTTAATCACCAGGCCTGCAGAGCGCTGTAAAATATCATGTTGGTAACCTTTCTTTTTAAATTTACAGATGGTTTTTACGAATAACCGGGAGAAATTAACATCGCCTTTTATCTTCTTAAGTTTATAAATTAAATCTCCATAAAAAACTGGCTGTGAAATTCCTTGTTGCAATAGTGATTTTAAACTGCAGCTGTATTTATGAATTAGATCTGGATATCGGCGATAAAACTTGCAAAAGGTTTTCCTTAATTTGTGATACCGATAACCTTGTTTTAAAAGTTTTTCTGTAATGCAAAGATTACGTTCATTGAAATCATTCACATCGTTGCAAGCTCTTGAAAAGCGAACAAGCTGTGAGATATAAACCCCGTATTATTAATAAAAACGCATTCTCAAAAGTTGATCAAAATATCATATTTCCCGAGACATAAGATATCGTATGCGTAGTTTCCAGTGACTAGTGGAACGTTTACATGAAGTTCAGCAACCTTAATAAATTAAGTAAGCGATTATCAGCATCGCGCATGTCCGGCAAAAACCTGTTACCGGGTGCGCTAATTGAATCAGTGGTTGGCGACGTGTTTTATGACCATGTTACATAATCAAATTAGCAAGACACGGCTCGTATCAGCTGGGGGCGTGATAATGGTCCTTTTGAAGATCAATTGTACACTCAGTAAGAGGTTATATATGATTGTGATTTGTAAGGGTAAAAGTGTTGCAACAATAGTTTTAAAATATTCAGTTTACAACAAACATTTTTTTTTTAATATAAAAGTGAATTTTAAAAAGAAATGAACAAACACATTTTATTTATGGCGAATTAGGACGTATATCTTTTAAAATAATTCATCATTACAATATTATTAAATATTGGACAAGAATACTTACAATGCCAAATAATAAATACGTATCACTAGTCTACAATTTGATGAAATATGATATGGTTACTGCACCAAATAAAGTTAACTGGTGTTCATTAGTAAAAGACTTACTTTCTTCATTGGGATTTTATGATGCTTGGTTGCAACAACATGTAGGTAATAATAAATTATTTCTTATAACGGTCAAACAAAGATTAAAAGATCAATGTATACAAAACTGGCATAGTAGAATTGAGAATTCATCTAGAGCCCTCTTTTACAAAAACATTGCATGCTTTAAATTCCAGCCATATTTAGATTATTTTACTATTAACAAGTTTTGTCAATCTCTTTGTAAGCTTAGAGTGTCATCACACAGATTACAGTACTGTGAACGTTTTAGGTTACAAACGAAACGCACGATAGACGATATACGAACGCACGATACACGATAGACGGACGCACGATACACGATAGACGGACGCACTGTACACGATACACGCACTATACAATATACTACCGATTCATATATTTTGTGTAAGAGATTTCTAAAAATTTGAAAATGGTATCAAAATATCAATTGAATGGTTGAATTAAATCATATAAATTTGCATATGCGAGAAACTTATTCACGTTGCACTGTAAAATTAAAAGACTCACGATGCACGATAGACGTTATACGGACGCACGATACACGTTAGACGGACGCACGATACACGTTAGACGAACGCACGATACACGTTAGACGGACGCACGATAGACGCAAATTTTGTAACATTAAACGTTCACAGTACTGTACATATTGAATCTGGTCGTTGGACCAAACCAGTCAGAACACCGATAAATGAAAGAACTTGTCAAATATGCAATTTGTTAGAAGACGAATACTATTTTATCATAGAATGCCCACTTTATAGTGAATTGCGTAAAAAATACATATCTTCAAGATATACGAATCGTCCAAATATGTTTAAATTCCTGGAACTGATTAATTCTGAAAATAAAACAATTATTACAAAATTAGGTATATTCGTAGAGAAAGCTTTCCGTATAAGAAATGATATTATATATGTTAATTAAGTTTATATACTATTATCATTAATTTTTCTTTTCGTCATCTGTAAATACTCATGATTGTGTTATTAAAGAATATATTATTTGTTTAGGTTCAACACTTTTCAAAACTGTCAAAACTAATGTTTGTATGTTATGTTATGCTTGCTAATATAATTGTTGTTAAAGAATATATTATGCGTTTAGGTTCAACACTTTTCAAAACTGTCAAAACTAATGTTTGTATGTTATGTTATGCTTGTTAATATAAATTAATGTACGAACCTTCTCCATTACTATTTTGATGCTATGGTATGTGCATATTATGTATTATTGTTTACACTGTTCGCTGTCTATTTATCCGTACATATTGTCCTCATGGGCTTCTAAGCCTTTTGGAAATAAATAAATCTTGTCTGTCTGTCTGTCATTTAAGAAATGAAAGAAACAAAACGTTACGAAACCATGTTGGAAGAATTTAGGGACGGATGAAAATTAACTTGCATAATGTGTAAAACCTTTAAAGTGCCTTTTTAAAGATAATCTTAACGTTTCTTCTACCATGTGTAAGCATAAGATGTGGGGAGTTTTTTTGTTCTTTTTAAGTGACTTAGGGGTAAAAGCGCTATTAAAGTTAAGCACCGTTGAACTTATATTTTATTAATTATTTTGTTGAAAACGACATGCGCATCTAACTAAAAAATTTTACTTAAATTTTCGTCTGGCTCTGGGTTTTTAATGCACACCAAAACCAAATGCAAAATGTTGACGCAACAACAACAACAACAACAGTATATTTCTACAAATAAGTTCATCATAAAAGAACAAGCATAAAAGAAAACGGACGTCTAAGAGACGGATGTGACATTTTACTTGGATAATGTGTTAACTTTTCAAAGTGCCTTTTATAGAAAATCTTATCTTTTAGTCTGCCATTTGTAAGCATTATATCTGGGAATTTTGTTTTGGAACTGTTTTAAAGTGACCATAGGGTCCATGCGCTATGATATTTAAGCACTGTTGAGCTAACATTTTGTCTATGTTTTGTTGAAAATGACAAACCCATCAAACAAAAAAGTTTCACAAGATGTAATATTTTCGTGTGGCTCTATGTTTTAAATGCACACAACAAAACGCATGCTAAATAGTGACGCAACAACAACAACAACATTAAATTTCTACACATAATTTCAGCATGAAAGAACAAGCATAACAAACGGATGTTTTAGGGACGAACAGGTCTGACCTATCGTGTTGAACTGTAAACTGCATATTTTATTATCTTTACGTTTCTTCTGCCAATTGTAAGCATTAGGTCTGTGGATTGTGTTTTGTTACTTTTACTTCTGTTACTGTTTTGTGACTAATGGTCCCAGCGCTCTCATCCTTAAGCACTGTTGGACTTATAATTTGTTATTGTTTGTTTGAAAATGACATGATCATCAAACATAAATGCTACATAAGCTGCGATATTTTCGTGTGGATCTAAGTTTTAAATACACGCTAAAACGCATGCAAAATGTCGGCACAGTAAAATTATATTGGAAACGATGACATTAGATTCTCGGTTTGAAAAAAAAACAATAACTTTTAAACAATCATATTTTATTCAACGACTCTGGATAACGCGTAACTTTCATCTTGGAATATGAGTTTTCGTCGTGTAATGATCATCATCATCATCATCATCATCATCATCATCATCATCATCATCATCATCATCATCATCAACACAATCACCACCAAAAGTTGATCAAAATATCATATTTCCCGAGACATGAGATATCGTATGCGTAGTTTCCAGTGACTAGAGGAACGTTTACATGAAGTTCGGCAACCTTAATAAATTTAGTAAGCGATTATCAGCATCGCGCGTGTCCGGCAAAATCCTGTTACCGGATGCGCTAATTGAATCAGTGGTTGGCGACGTGTTTTATGACCATGTTACATAATCAAATTAGCAAGACACGACTCTTATCGTCTGGGGGCGTGATAATGGTCCTTTTGAAGATCAATTGTACACTCAGTAAGAGGTTAAATATGATTGTGATTTGTAAGGGTAAAAGTGTTGCAAGTATTTAGTTTTAAACAAACTTTTTTTTTAAATATAAAAGTCATTTTTTTAAAAGAAATGAACATACACATTTATGAAGTGAAAGAAAAAAGAACCGTGAAGAAACCTTTTTGGATGTTTTAGGGACGGATGACAATTAACTTGCATAATGTGTAAAACTTTTAAAGTGCCTTTTTAAATGATAGTGTCTCTAGCTGGGAGCGAACCCGCACCGTCACGGCGACAGCGCCTAGCCATGCAATTCCTGCGACGTAACCAACTGAGCTAACCGGGACAACGCCAAAAAACGTTGATCGGATAGGCCTGATATACGTAACAATCACTGCATGACATCGGTAACGGGTTTATTTACTGATAACAGTACTGACTAAATGTACGGGGAGACTTTTTACGGCCGCCACACTGCACAAATAGCGCTAATGTGAATAATCTTAACGTTTCTTCTACCATGTGTAAGCATTAGATGTGGAGAGATTGGTTTGTTACTTTTTTAAGTGACTAATTGGCAAAGGCGCTGTTAAAGTTAAGCAGCGTTGAAGATATATTTTATTAAATATTTTGTTGAAAACGACATGCGCATCTAACTAAAAAAATTTACTGATATTTTCGCCTGGCTCTGGGTTTTAAATGCACACCAAAACCGAATGCAAAATGTTGACGCACCAACAACAACAACAACAATAACAACAACAACAGTATAATTCTACTATAAAGTTCATCATAAAAGAACAAGCATAAACAAAACGGATGTTTAAGAGACGGATATGACATTTAACTTGGATAATGTGTTTACTTTTCAAAGTGCATTTTATAGAAAATCTTAACATTTATTCTGCCATTTGTAAGCATTATATCTGGGGATTTTGTTTTGGAACTGTTTTAAAGTGACCTAGGGGCCCATGCGCTATGATATTTAAGTACTGTTGAGCATATATTTTGAATATGTTTTGTTGAAAATGACAAGCCCATGATGGCATCAAACAAAAAAGTTTCACAAGATGTAATATTTTCGTGTGGCACTATGTCTTAAATGCACACAAAATAACGCATGCAAAATAGTGACGCAATAACAACAACAACATTAAATTTCTACACATAATTTCAGTATGAAAGAACAAGCATAACAATCGGATGTTTTAGGGATGAACAGGTCTGACCTATCGTTTTGAACTGTAAACTGCATATTTTATTATCTTTACGTTTCTTCTGCCATTTGTAAGCATTAGGTCTGTGGATTTTGTTTTGTAACTTTTACTTCTTTGACTGATGGGCCCAGCGTTCTCAACCTTAAGCACTGTTGGACTTATATTTTGTTATTGTTTGTTTGAAAATGACATGATCATCAAATATAAATGCTACATAAGCTGCGATATTTTCGTGTGGATCTAAGTTTTAAATGCACACTAAAACGCATGCAAAATGTCAGCACAGTAAACTTATATTGGAAACGATGACATTAGATTCTCGGTTTGAAAGAAAACAACAACTTTTAAACAATCATATTTTATTCAACGACTCTGGATAACGCGTAACTTAGATCTTCGAAGAACAGTTTTCGTCCTGTAGATTAGTTGTAACATAATGCCTTTTGATTCATCATCATCATCATCATCATCATCATCATCATCATCATCATCATCATCATAATCATCATCATCATCATCACAACCACCACCAATACCACCATCATCATCATCATCTTCTTCGTTAAAATACAACAATAAAACAATAAAAAATGTAGATTACGATTTATTCAGCTTTCCAAAGAAACGCCTCATTCTACAAAACCACAAATAACAACATCAAACAACTCAAAAAAAAACAACGCTAAATTATTTTTTTTTCCGAAGGAGCCCTTTGCTTAAAATATTTATCACTCTGCTTACCTGAATAGAAAGTGTGTTCGTTGTTGTTGTTGTTTTTCTGAGTTGTCAAGAGCATCTTCTAAGTTTTAAATGCACACTAAAACGCATGCAAAATGTTGGCACCGTAAAATAATAGATCTTGGAAGATCAGTTTTCGTACTGTAGATTAGTTGTAACATAATGCCTTTCGATTGATGGTCATCATCATCATCATCATCATCATAACAAAACAACAATAACTCTAGAGAGCGATTAATTGAGCATTCCGAAGTAATGCCTTAATCCGCATTAAACCGTGTTACACATGATACTGTCCGTTGCTTCTGTTGCTACTTCTGCTGCTGATGTCGGTCATTATCATCATCATTCATGAAAACAGATAAGGGTTTAAAATGAAATGTTAGAGCCTGAAAATATTGATATTATTTCAATCAGTCGATCAAAATTGTATACGTTTTATCTTTTTGTATTCATATTTGTTTTCAATTTAATTAAAGAAATACATTCATAATACTCGTTTGTTGTTACTGTTAGACTGGTAAAAATCTTAATAAAAACACGACAATTTTGTACATATTAATTTCATAGCTTCAATCCCGAATTTTTCATCGAGTACGTCGAGTAATGAAGAAAAAAGTACCGATGCGTCTAACTGATGTTATTTTTGGAAAACATTTTTGAACAGTGAATTTTCGACTGATTTAGTGTCCATGTTTAACACATCTGATGAAAGTTTAGTTGATCAAAAATTGCTTTATCGTATGAAAAACTGCCGTAAATCACAAAATTTTAATAACACTAAGCGTAAATATTGGTTTGTACATATGGAAATCATAGTCATGATAGTAGCGGTTAAACAAAATATTTGTGTACATATTTACATATGAAATCTTGAAGGTTTTTAACCACAAATATAACTTATGCAACTTTGGTGTATAAATAATCAAGATTAACATAAATACAACAATGCTTGAAAATAATTCTGGTCAATTGTTGGAAGTGTTGATTGTTTTATTAAAAATATTATTTTCTTATTACAGCGCCACAATTTTCATCATCTTATGTCATTAACAACAACAACAACAACAACCGAAACTCTAGAAACCGCTTAATTCAGCTTTCTTAAAAAATAGTATTTCACAGTTAGAAGTTCATCATCAACAACAACAACTCATGATCACGCTTATTATAATTTAGTTTTCCCAAGAAACACTATGATTAAATTATTTTGCAATTACGCACCTTGTTAATCTGAATATTTAGAGTATTAATTCTTGTTGATTTTTAATATTTATTATTTCATTATTATTATTATTATTATTATTATTATTATTATTTTATAATAATATATTATTATATTAGCATATATTATTTATTATTTCTAATGTTGTTAATATGAATGTGTGTTGTCATTTTCATAAAGTAGCTGTAGAGACATAAATATTGCAAATATATAAAGTCTTAATGAAAATGAACTGGATGTCCACAGGACCGTTTAACTGACGCGGAACTTAAGCTGTCAATCATTAGCTGTCAATCATTACCATTCTGTCTCGCTTGCGCACACGAGGCTGCAGGCGGAGCATCGCGCAACGCTTGACAAGGGATCACTGCGACAGAGGCGTTTATATTCATTCGAAGTAAAATGTTCTTATTAAGAAACTATTTTAAATGTTTTTAAGAAGGCTACGTTCTTATATTCTCTTTGTGAAAGATGTAAATAAGTTAAACATATTATGTGAATTTGACACCTCCATAACAAAATAAAATCACTTTTTTTAAGAATATAACTATTGGAATTTTATAGACAGTATTCTATATTTGTACTTATGCTTAGTAAATTTAAGAAGATGACTGTCTCAAACAAATAAGATATCATTCGCACAAAGGGAATTTGCTTTTATTGCTTATTAATTGTAAAACATGTGAAATTTATTCTTCGTAATTTACTTACATTTTAGATCGATGTAATGTTCATTTGAAATAGATAGGGACAAACTTTTCAAGGTTTAAAGCACGCATATTGTATGGTTGAAATTGTGTTTCGTTGAATAAAACTGGAGTTTTCTCAAATCTTTGGAATTTTATTTCTATGATCCTCTACTAACGCATCAATATTTTTCACCAGATGTTATTGTAACCAAATTATACATGTTTGTTTTACAGTTGAATGAACAATCTTAAAGATTTAAAGATTTTCAAACTTTTCTTTTTTTTAAGTACATTATGTTAGTAATTAATAATAATAATAATAATTATAATAATAATAATAATAATAATAATAGTAATCCATTTATATTTAACCTTCAGAGTATGATTTACTTTAGATTTTTTTCGAATAGTCTTATTTTAGCAAACATTTCTTGTTTCAGTATGAACTAGATACTGCTAGTAATAAATAAGTATGAACCTGAACTAAATTATACAACACTGAAAGTTTAATATACAAGATTCTCAATATTAAACGCAAATCTTTTTTTTTCTCCAAACAGAACCAATGTATTTTAACGTCATGTTCTGTCATATTCCTACAAAGAACGAGCATTAATAATAATATTATTTATCGTGAACCTTCGAGCTGTTCTGATTTATGATGGAACAAAGAAGAATAGATGTAAATTTTAAATTAAGTCAGATAATCGTTATTTTGAAATCATTTCCAGCTTCACGTATATTTAATGGTTGAAATTTTGTTTTGTCAAATCGAACTCCAGTTTTGTAAATTGTTTCATTAGTTGAATTACCAATAAATAGCTTCAACCGGTAATGTAGAGATAAATATTGAGTTTGCCTTCTGGCGACGAACACAAAGGTACAGAATCTTGTAAGTGAAGTAATTTTCGGAATGTGGTGCATTATTAAAAATTAAAGATGTGACCGATTGTTCGAATGCTTAATAGACATTTCCGAAGAAATTTTTTCGTTTAAAGGCAGTTTGCTTGTATCATAATTGGTTGCTACCCATTTCATCATCATCATCATCATCATCATCATCATCATCATCATCATCATCATCATCATCATCCCTGTTTTATAGCGATCGTTTGTCCGTTGCTGCTGTTGTTGTTGCTACAACTGCTGCTGCTCATGATCTTTATTGACAACAACACCAACAACAGTAACAGTTTTAAAAACGCATTATCATCAGTATAAACGACAATAACAACTACTACTTTTAATACTACCACTACCTCTACTACACTACTACTTCTGCTACATCAACAGCAACATCTAGATTACGCTTAATTAAGCTTCCAGAAGAAATTATTTTGTCCTCAGCAAGCCGTGTTTAATATGGTGTTTATATGATCTTATTTCCGTTGCTGCTGTTGCTACAGCCGCTAATGATGATGATCATTATCATCAACAACCAACAATTGATGCCGTTACTGGTGCTGCTGCTGACGATTATCATTATTATATTACATAATAGTAATGAAAAAGAACAGAAAAGAAATTGTAAAATGGGAGAAATTTTGAGATTATTCCCAAGTAGTCGATCGAAATGATATACGCATATAAGTTTCATTTTCCTGTTTGTTTATTGAATATTCTAATTTTACAAAAGAAGCACAATTACTGTACTCGTTGCTACAGACATTTACTTTAATTGGTAAAAATCTGAATGATCCAACATGCAAATTGAGCAAACTTTTAATATAACGAATTAACAACAAATAGGTTCAATGTTGTGATTCGGTATCGGTAAATGTTGATTTTGCCCTCGAGCAACAAAGATAAAGATACTGAAATAAGTATTTTTGAAATATGTTGCATTAATAATTGTTTAACAGCAAAGTTGAGACCGATTGTTTGAATTAGTTCCCATGTTAAACTTTTCTCTGATCCGATGAAAATCGATTGATCACAGTAGCGTTTTCGTATGAAAAAGCGAGTCTCTGGCATAAAACACATATGATAATAACAGCAAATATTATCTTTTTCGAATTTGGAAAATATATTAAGTTTAACCCAACAGGATTTTTTTTAATAAACTAAGTCTGATAGAATGGACCGTTTATCTTAACATTGTTACCAATTTAAAAAAAATAGTTGCATCATCATCATCATCATCATCATCATCATCATCATCATCATCATCATCATCAAACAACAATAACAACGACTTCTGATAACATCATCATCATCGTCATCGTCGTCGTCGCCACCACCATCATCATCATCATCATCATCATCATCATCATCATCATCATCATTGGCATCAACATCATCAACAACAACTCAAGATCACGTTTTATTTAGCTTTCCGAAGAAATGATTTTGCCTACAACAGACCGTGTTTTACATGACTATATTCCCTTTGCTTCTGTTGCAACAATTGCTGCTGATGATAATCATTATCATCATCATCAACAACAACAAAAACAACAACGAAGACAACAACAACAATTCTTAAAATCAATTTATTTTGCTTTGCGGAGTAATGATTTCGTTCTAATTAAACCTTGTTTTACATGAAATTAGGTTCGTTGCTGCTGTTGCTACTGCTATTGTGTATGATGAGTACGATTTGAAATAAAATGACTTGAACGATAAAATTTAATATCAATTTTGCATCCGGGCAACAAACATAAAGAATACCGAAGCGTGTAAATGGTGTATTTTTAGGAAAGTGGTGCGTTATTGAACAGTGAATTTGTGACCAATGGGGTATTACCGATATACAGAGTTATCTCAATATTCTGTCTTAATTTACCTCCCTTTGTAACGCGCACCTGTCACTGGGTAGTTTCGGTCTGAGATAACAATTAAAATTGACCTGCAGTAATCATCCGTGGTCCTTTCAAATACGTTTTAATATGGTCTGGTTGGTTAGATATCAGCATAATGCATAAAAACGTTTGATTATTATCATTGAATGGAAAAAAGATGGCTTTTATACGCCTTTCCAATAATTCGATGAATTTATTTGGTTACCTCCCCTGTCCAGTCACGTGACAGCTCTACAGGAAAAATGATTGCTCGCTGTAATAACGTAAAAGGGAATATGTACCTACAACTTTCTTATTTATCATAAATTTTTTTTTTTGAAAAATATATTTTGTCTTTGAATTAGTAATAATACATCAGCGTCATGATATGTTTGAAAATAATTTATAAAACAATCAGGTTTCTGACTAAAAGTGTCAATTCATTATTCCTCGCATTAAACACTAAATGACTTGAACTAACAGACAGTCGCAGTGTTCTCTTCACGGCTTAATTGAGTCTCGTTTCCGGATTAGCGTGTTTATTCAACTACTGACATCATGTTGTGATTATGTCGGCGGCGATTGATTTTGAAGGCGGCATGCCATAAACATGTCAAACTGTCTCGCACACGGGGTCATCTGTCAATTACTTAAAGGGGCAGATATCATTGACCAATAGAGATCGTGTAATTTCTATTTGCAAGGTATCTACACCTCCCAATTCTTAAGTATTTCGGAGTCCTTTAACTACTGGATGTGTCAGCAAATGTATTTGATTTCGCACGTAAATGGATTCTTAATCAACATTACGACACGTTATAGAAACAAAAGCCGTCAATAAGAAACAAATCTTGTCAAAACATTTTATATATGTTTAATTAAGAGTTTGGGCTTTTATGTGAAAATTACAATCTGTCAAACCTAAGAAATCTAAATTGGATATGCAACCATATTGTGATATAAATATTCCCATCTTTTTGGAAGCCGGCATCTAAATCCTTGGATTTTATTCTACGAATGATACTTCTATAACAAACAATCAGATTACCGATCCTGTTTTATTTCAAGACAGAATCAATCATATTTGGTTGTGAAGTATACGTAACATTTTAAATATTCTAATTATTTATTCCTTGACCATAAACGCCTTAAATTTTTAGGACAATTCTAATGTTCAAATGTGTAAGTATCAACAAATTCAGATTGTATTTTTTTGTCTAAAGATCATGTAACCAGATGTTGACATATCACGATTTCCGGATAATAGCGCATTACTAGCCTTAGCAATTTGCAACATTTACACCAGTAAAATATATTTTCAGCAGAAATAATATTAAGAAGAAATTGTTGTACATAATAGGTAAAATTAATGCGTATGTCTGTCCAATTTGCGTTTCATACTGCTTACTATCAACAAGAATGGTACATGTTCTTAAATCATTAAAAATCTAAATATCTAACAAATAGTAAACATAAAAAAGTCTGGCTAGAATAATAGACTAGCAACTTATTTTTTCACCGCCGGCGACGAACGCAGACCTGCAATATAGCGGATAATGTTAGTTATTATGTGCTTAAGCCATTAGCCCGATGGTTCAGCTATCCTGCAGAGCCTCGTTTTGGATTGATTTTCGGTAGCGGGAAGTAACTCGTACAGGACTGCGAAACTGTTGATTGGAAAGGCGTATAGTGCAGCGCACAATATTAAATTTTCTCTTCTAACTATTTTTATACGTCGGAGAGGTTTGTGTAAAACATCGTTGTGTTCGACTCGTTCGGTACTAATAAAGAGTAAAGGAAAACACATTTTATTTGCTTAAAATGGCAGATTTAAAAATGGGAAAGAAAAGTTAGAAAACCTTAAAAAGGTTAAAGTTTGACATCTGCAAATGAAAACGCCCGTTCACTCTTATATAATTTTTTCGCGTTTTTCTCTTTATTTCTGAAAATTTTTAGTTCATTTAGTTTTACAATCAATTTTATATCTTTAATTTATAAATATATGTTTGGGTAAAACTTCCCGAGTTTTATTTAATTTAGTTCGGAGCGCTTTAAGTTGCCAATATAAAAAAATCAATGTCTCGAGTCTCGAGTCTCAAACATTATTGTGACAATTAATTTGAATATTTAATCTCTAGTCAGTTTCCTAAAACAACAATTTTACCCTCAACAAGCAACGTTTTCAACCTCTTACAAATCTACAACTGAACTTCAAAAGGCCTTTATCACACATCCAGCTGGTAAAATCGAGTCTTGTTAATTATATTACGTAACATGGTCATAAAACACCAGGACCCTTTCTTAATAAGCATTGTTTGGATGACTTAACGGTGATTGGCTAAATGCTTAAGTGAAAGTTTTGAAAAGCTATAATTTCCATGCCAAAAAAAATTCATAAAGGATACGTAAATAGGTAAAGTTGCATTTAGTTATTAACTTAAAATAAATTTACAAAGATGAATGATATTCCTACTATGTCTGTTCCACATTTTTTTGTTAATTCGACAATGCATTTTAACTTCAAAAGCACTTTGAGCCTTATTATTTACACTTTTTACGCTTCGCTTTAAGGGGCAGGGGACAGTTTCGCACTTTGGTCCCGGTCGATTTTCTAAGTATTTGGGGTAGTCGTGAATAAAATGCATTAAAATCATTGTTTGAATTAAAGATGGCATATTCTTTTATAATATTGTATAGTATATGAAATGTGAAATCTTATCAGAGTGGCTCAAATGCATTGATGCTATCTTTGTATGTTCTGAGTTGAACAGTTGCCGGATGAAAACGCATTCGGCCGGGCTGAATTTGAGAATAATTTGAGGGTGAGGTATTTCAATGTCAAATGCTGAAAAATCGAGACGGATGGGAGACACTTTCCAGCTGCTTGGGAGATTAGGGACACATAAAATACTAGCATGAAAGGGGTTTTATTTGAAAAGTCATTGCAGGAAATATTTTGCAGGTTCTCAAATATGTAGAATTTCGGCCAAATTTGCATTGGAAAATCAGGACTTGGGGTGACTTTAAATGCCTGTGTAGATCAAATGACTGGTTCTGTGGAACAGTTGGTTGTGGTTTGTAAAAAGCTAGACCCCTGCAACACAGAAAGTACAACAACACAATTTTAGCTGTGCAAAGTTTTTATTTTCGGTCAATGTAAGCTTGCACGGGGTCCCAGACTCTGCGAAAGCCTCGGAAACTGTCCCCTGCGCCCTTAATTACCGCTATTAAACCGGAACTACCCAATCAGCAAGGGAAACCACTCTCAATGGGAGGTAACTCAGTATATCGGTAGGCCCCCATTGTTTTAATTTGTTTCCATGTTAAACTTTCTACTGATCTGGTATGTCGATTGATCACAGCTGTTTCCTCGTTTAAAAAACTGAAATCAGTGTCTTTAACACAGATGGCAATAACCGCAAATAATGATGCTATTTATAAAATATATGTTTAATCTGTTAGTTTATATTTTCAATAAAATTGAAATCTCAAAGTATGGATTGCTCATCTTACCATTGTTACTAATTCAAATAAAAAAGAAAAAGCCTGTTACATGTTTTTCTTTTGACGTCAACACCACCACCATCATATCATCATCACAATTATCAAAACTTCACAAGCATCATCCTCATAAGCATCGTCATCATCAACAACAACAACGCTAGATTTCGCTTAATTTAGCTTTTAAAAAACCCCAACGATTTCGTTCATTACAAACCGTGTTTTACATGACCCTTTGTTCGTTACTGATGTTGCTACATCTGCTGCTGATGATGATCATTATCATCATCAACAACAACTCATAAAAACTCCTAATTTAGCTTTGCGAAGAAATGGTTAGGTTCTCACTATTAAGTTAGAATAAAGTTCCTTGTGTTTAGATAATCAATCAAATAGTGCTTCTCAGTTTCAAGAACACATGACTTGTCCCCTGGGACTCGTAAGTTTTAACTTAAGTCGCATTTTTAGCTGTATTGCTCGCTTGATTCTCGCAATAGCTGGACGTTTCTCTCTTCCACCCTTGTTATGGTTGTTATATTAACTATGAATACTTTTCTCAGTGAATCCAACTTTACAAAAACAAATTTGTGTATCTTCTGATATTATTTGATATGCTTTTGACTGTGTAATTATCTATTCGCTCATTTATTTTTGTATGATTATGTAATTCCGACACGCTTATATGCACTTTTTTAATTCAGATACATATTTGGTAAGTAAAAGTCTTTACTGTAGTATCATTTAATTTCACTGGGACGAAGAGTCGCGAGGGTATAAATTCGCACAGTTGTATATTGCTATTCAGATATACTAAATATTGTAATTTTGCTTAGATTTAAATTCGCGCATTTACCTTGGCGTTAAATACGCGTATTTTTTTAACCTGTGCGTAATTTAATGATATAACAGTATTTCAGTGCGCTTGCTTTAATTAGTTTAAGTTTTGGAACATAGCTATGAATAAATGCTTCTAGTTCCCCCACCCAATTTGTATTGGTTGTTTGTTTATGCGAATCCTAAATGCCAGCTGGAAGAACCACAAACCGTTACAACAATTTCGACAAGGAAAATGAATGTTACTGGCATTAAACAAAAGATCAAATTAAAACAGTTTAAGAGGTATTGAAACATTCAACTTATTAAAAAAAATTGCATTCATATCAAGCAGAAAAATGCGTTTAACAATAATTTTGATAAACCCCCGTCTGATCGATAATGTTATTTCAATTTTAAGCGCTTAAATAAAAATTTATAAATACACTTTAAAAAAGGACCTTACAAATCGAATGCTTTGATTGAAAAGTGAGGGCTAAATCCGGCATAGTTAGATCGTACATTTAATACGTTATATGATTTGCTTATAAACAAAATATTTAAAGAAGCATTTAAAAGATAACCACTACGTTATTTTAAAAATAAACATCAGTTTGTGTGGACTCTAAATGCTTTTGAGGAGTATACATGCCGTGGGCGACTGATTGAAATGCACAAACATGAAACAACATTTAGTTGGGATTTCTTAACGTCGCTGAGAAAAGTTATTTGTGATAGATGAAAGCGACGTACTATCTATTTTTAACGCAAAATTACAGAAAATCTAGATCGATGACCTATCGTTTTTATTTTTTATTTGGTATTATATACGTCTAACAATATTTTATGAAAGAACGATACACTTGCGTTTAAAGACAGCCACCGCCAAGTGGTGCGTCTGATCCGAAACCGCGCGACGTCATTCCCAAAATTTGGTAACCAGACAACGGGAACGTGATTTTTACGATATTATGCAATGTTTCAAGTGTTTGATTTCTTTTATTTTCATTTTTAAGGTAGTTCGAGCCCAAATAAAATCAGACACCCGTTAATTAAATAAAAATAAAATGATGATAATGATGATGATAGTGATGGTAATGATAATGATGATGATGATGATAAGGCTGCTGCTGCAGCTGCTGATGACGATGTCAGCATATTGAAGCATCTTGTTTATCAAAAGCAAACACCCAAGTGCCACGCAACATGCGATTGTTTCATACAGTTTTAATCAGTCGAGACATAAAAAAATAATGTATAATGAAATATACGCAATAATAATACGTAACAAGAAAAAAGAAAGAACACATATTTAATTCTTTACTCCACGGGATATGGATGTTAACAAAGACGGTTGATCTGGATCTACACTGGCGCACACGCGATAAAATCCGTATGCAGAATAAACGGTGAAATAAACGAACGCTTAGCGAGCAATAAGGATGTTTTAAAAACCTGTACGTATGTAGAAAGATACACAAATGTATTCAGATATCTGTTATAATTTCGGATTTCATACTAAATATTATAAACATAAGCAATCAGTTGTTAAAACCGTCCGTCTTTGGATACATGAGTTATATTCGTACTCAACTCTGAAGTTAAAGTAATGTACTTGAAGTTGCACAGTTACTTCAACTACGATGTATTGACATATTTATTAGTTTCAATATTATTTATGTTACAAAACATTTATAGAGAATAACTTGTCTTAGCAAACACGATGTTACATGTGTTATTAGAGTTTAAATCGGTCTGATTAAACATCTACTGCGGTATCATTGAATTTCGCCGGGATGCCGCGAATCACATTTTCGAGCAGACATAAATTCGCGTTGTTGTATTATTCTTTATACGCAAAGTTATATTATCCTTATAAGGCGCACTACAATGTTGTAAAATTTGGCTAAAATTTCATTTCGCACGATTGCCTAAGCGCGTCATAAGCGAAACTGATAACGCAGTAAAGCCCCGGTCACAACCCGCCGTACGTGCAAGTGCGTGCGGTCTACGTGCGAAAACGTGGACCAAATTCAGGGATCCGTACGTGGTGAGCACTGCATCCGTACGGATTTTGGAGCACGCAGACATGCCGTTTCATTTTAAGTGCATGCAAAACTTTCTCTGCGTTCGAACTGCATGCGGGATACGGATTCACCACCCGTACGGGTAACGTGCGTGCCCTGTACGTTCACTAGCGCATAACGTGCAAGTGCGTGCGGTCTACGTGCGAAAACGTGGACCAAATTCAGGGATCCGTACGTGGTAAGCACTGCCTCCGTACGGATTTTGGAGCACGCAGACATGCCGTTTCATTTTTAGTGCATGCAAAACTTTCTCTGCGTTCGAACTGCATGCGGGCTACGGATTCACCACCCGTACGGGTGACGTGCGTGCCCTGTACGTCCACTAGCGCATAACGCACTGCCTTTGCGAGTCTATGCGTGGTCCGTGGGGTTGCGTGCTTTCTCATTTCAACCGTCCAAAACGCGCATTGAACTCAGGCGGACCGTACAGAGTAAGTACGTGCTCCGCACTTACAACGCACGGTGTACGCACGGATCTCGGCAGTATATAATTTATTTCGAGCATCGATAGGTCGTCCTTATATATACTTAAAGAAATTAGAAACGCAACATTTTTAAACACAAAATATGTTTAGTAATTAAAGAAGTTGCGTTTCTAATTTCTTTTACTACATTATATGTAACTAAAGAAATTAGAAATGCAACTTCTTTAAAAATGAAGTGTAAGTCTTGTTTAAAGAAGTTGCGTTTCTAATTTGTTTAAGTATATATCAAACAACGGCGAACGAAATAAACTCACGTTCACCGCACTAGAACTAATTCGTTCATTCTACGGAAAATTCGTCAGTTAAATTTTAAAATAATTTTTTATTTATTGATGTATCTGCTTAACTTAACTACTTGAGGAATTGATCCTTCTTCTTTAAAACATTTATACAACCCTGACACAAGTAAATTGGTCAACAAGCAATGGTGGTAATATTTAAATTGAAATACGAGGCAAAAATATTATAAGCGGTCATGGTAGCATGCGAGTGCGCGATATCGCATCATACATCCGCGATATCGCATATTGTGTTTTCATATCGTGTTTTCGTGAACGCTCTATCCTGAGGGTGAGAGCACGAAAACACGAAAACAAGATGCGAGAAAGCGAAACAACGATGCGATGTCGCGAAAGTACGATGCGAGGGTGCAATTTCAATATCGCGACCTTGCTTCACACTTTCGCCAGATCGCATCGTATTTTCGCGTTTTCGTGTTCGCTCTGTCCTGAGGGCGACAGTACGAAAACACGTAAACTAAATGCGAGAACGCGAAACAACAATGCGAGGTCACGAAAGTACAATGCGAGGGTGCCATTTCAATATCGCGACCTAGCATCATACTTTCGCCATCTCGCATCGTGTTTTCGCGATCTCGCA
This sequence comes from Corbicula japonica, assembly GCA_038501625.1. Lineage (NCBI taxonomy): Eukaryota > Metazoa > Mollusca > Bivalvia > Venerida > Cyrenidae > Corbicula > Corbicula japonica. The sequence continues at coordinate 189,018 of JAZAYU010000330.1, forward strand.
TCGTGTTTAAATCCTTAAGGATCGTGTTTTCGCATAGTGTTTTCGCGATCTCGTAGTTTCGCTGTCCTACGAAAACGGTAAACCATGATGCGAAAACGCGAAACATTGTGCATTCAGATATGTATACATGAAAGCAGCACAATATTTGATCCATCTGAAAAGGAAGTGTAATTTTTCCCGCAAAACTCGGAAATACTTACTTGTGATTGAAGACTCCGGCTATGAATCATTTCGTATGCAGACTAGCCAACAAAGGAAAAAAGCAACGTAATGGGTGTTACTGTTAAATTAAATATTATTTCATAGATGGTCGAATTAATTGTCGTTAATTCGACAAAATCTTGTATAAGTACTTGTTTTTTTAAATTGTGTCTCTATTAAACTTGACCGCCATTTAAGATAAAACATGTGATTACTTTTGAGTAAATAAAAATAGCGTAATTTATACCATCAAACAATTTATTTTTCGCCATAAATGTTTTGGCGGAAAATCGCAATAAAAAATATGGCGGAAAAACGCCATAAATTTATTGCGAAATCCCGCCATAATTTTCATTGCGAAAAACCGCCATGGCGATTTTTAAAAATGATTTTAACCCCGATTTAAAGTATAGAGAAGCTCAATAATGAGACATACTTTAATTTTCAATGAATATTACAGATTTTGGAAAAATGATTGAAAATCGCCATGGCGAAATAACGCCATTTCAAATTTATGGCGGAAAATCGCCATGGGGATTTCATGGCGACGAAAAATCGCCATGGCGTTTCCGAAATCGCCATGGCGATTTTGGTGTTTGAGACTCGATAGCTCACTCATTTTTAGAGATATTGGTTCAAAACACAGTACGTTTTATTATTAGACCCCCCAACTATATATTAAAGAAAAAACATTTAGTCTAGGACCCTTTAAAAGGGTAGCTGAGTTTGCGAATTCACCGGATTCGCAAACATTCACCGGACTCTGTTAAACAGAGTCCGGTGAATGTTTGCGAATCCGGTGAATTCGCAAACTCAGCTACCCTTTTAAAGGGTCCTAGAGTAAATGTTTTTTCTTTAATATATAGTTGGGGGGTCTAATAATAAAACGTACTGTGTTTTGAACCAACATCTCTAAAAATGAGTGAGCTATCGAGTCTCAAACACCAAAATCGCCATGGCGATTTCGGAAACGCCATGGCGATTTTTCGTCGCCATGAAATCCCCATGGCGATTTTCCGCAATAAATTTGAAATGGCGTTATTTCGCCATGGCGATTTCGTCAAAAAAATAAAATATTAATAATTTGACATTTTTTAAGAATGTGTGGGTCCTATATGTTTAAAACAGTGAAGTGCGTCCACCTCTGAGAAAGTCTATTTTTGTCGCCATGTTAAATATGGCGAAATATCGCCATTGGGAAAAATCGCCATCTTAATTATGGCGGAAAATCGCAATAAATTATATGGCGGAATTTCGCAATAAATTATATGGCGGAATTTCGCAATAAGATAAATGGCGATTTATTCCATAAATGTTTTGGCCATATTTTAATATTAAGTCACCTATATTACGAGGGATATTAATTTTTGCACCATTCAGGCTAAGGAAATTCGCATCATAAAACCTTACGAAATCAAACCAGCATCTAATCTTATGAAAATAGTATCCGTTCGCTGATGTATGCAAGCGCGAATCAATCTATGCCAGCGTGAAAATACATGCCTTATGCGCGAAATTTGATTCTCGCGCATAAAAATGAAACCTTATAATTTGAATAACACCAATTCACGCTGGATCCCTACGTGGTTTTTTCTTCATCTGATGGGGGAGCCTCATAACCGTTTGAAATCGGCCTGTTTGTGGCTTGTTTGCAATAATAACATGTCAGGAAAGCGATTTCATGCCTTTATCTCGTTTGGTAGGGGTTTGGTAGAGGCGTACTAGTTTCGGAACAGCGGATGTATATTTTTGACACCGTATTTGCGATCATACCGCGTTTAAAATGGGGTTTGTTCGGTTAGAGAGCAGTAATTGTATTACTACTCAGTAATCTCCTGTGTGTTTTTGAATGATAGATGAAATGCAGATCTTTACAGCAATATATGGTTGTCAAGAAATTAAGGTGATAGAAATCATGTTTAATGTCCACTGAGAAATCAGTGTTAAATGTACATTGAACATTAGGGAATTTAGCATTGAGGTCTACGGGAATTGGATTTACTTTGGTTCAGCCGAAACCACAGTATGTGCTGTTGCAATTTGACATGCGCTGTCCGTACTCACAAATGTCCTGTTAGCGTCCACTGTATTTCCGGAACTTATCATGAGAGTACGCTGTATATAATGGATCACTCTGTCACTTAGAAAGCGAAACAAAAAGAAAATATGTTCACCAGCTTGGGAACGAGTGCTTCCTTTCACTCAGCTGTTAATTTTCGAAAGAAATTAGTGACTACACGATATAGCATTAAAATCCACACACAAAAAGGAACATATTTCAACAGTCCTGACAAATAGTCAAACACAGCCCCGGCCTAAGGGCTTGGACCTACCATAGAAGAGTCTCGGCAGTACACGACCGCTTGAAACCCTCTTGCTGAATGGGTTTATGTATTTAACCCATGTCACATCGTGAAACTACCCAAAATTTGATAAGGATCACTTAAAAGGATGTGTTTATTCCTGAATAGAAGATTGAAACGATAACATAATGCTGTGATTGTGATATTTTTCTCCCGATTGAAAATGTTTCATACTGTGGCATCATTACATTTCGCGGTGGTTAAACTTTCGCGTATTTCGCGCTAGGGTACATGCGCGAAATCAATCATTGAATATCTAGTCTTATTAGAATAATATAAATGCGCGAATTTAAACGCGCGCGAAAATGCTAATTAAGTCATTTGCGCGAAAGTTGATCCCCGCGAAATTTAATGATATTACAGTACTGATATAAGTATGGACCATAACCCTGGTTTTAATAGCCATGGCCATACGCAAAACTCCAGGTGCACAACTACACGTGATAACCCTGGTTTTAATAGCCATGGCCATACGCAACACTCCAGGTGCACAACTACACGTGATTGTCGAAATAACTGTAAATTTTTATGATAATCATTGTGGCTCTCATACTTTTTGGGTTAGGAGCGGCACAGATTTTCAAGGTAAATCTATTATATTGAAATACATAAGGGGACAGCTCTTTTTAAATTGACATGGCCGGAAGCAAAACTCCATGTGCACAACTACACATAATGGTCATCACAAGTCATGTAAAGTTTCATGATTGTGGCTTTCATTATAATTGTTGGGTTATGCGCGACAAAATAGTACGAGGTAAAAATTATACTGAAATACGTAAGGGACCAAAACTCTGGTTTTAGAAGGCATGGCCTACAGCGAAACCCCAGAAGTACAACTACATACCACGGTTATTATGCCTGTAACGTTTCATTACTGTGACCTTAAACTTTTCGTGTCATGTACAACACAAGATAACATGCTGAATGCATTGTTTTAATGCATAAGGGGCCATAACTCTGATTTTGTTGGGCATGGTCAGAAACAAAACCCAAGGAGCATAACTAAACATAATTTTGAATGCTACCTGTTTAGATTCATGATTGTGGCTATTCAACTTTTTGAGTTACGCATGACACTAGATTATATGGTAAATGTATAATACTGGAGTACTTAATGGGTCATCACTCTGGGTTTAGTAGCCAAAATGAAACCCTGGATAACAACTACTTATGAAGGTCAACAAGAATGGAAAGTTTTATTATTGTGACTGCTTTACTTAGCGACTTGCACATGATGATCGACGGACGGACGGACAAGGGCAAACATGTATGTTCTCACCTCTTTCAGAATGAGGGCATAAAAACCCGACCCTTTCCAAAAACATTGGACCGAGCTGCAGTTAATACGTGTATGTATAAAACATACCACCAAACTGTCAGGTGGAGGGGCACGTGGCCGGACAATATTTTGTCAAGAATCATGATTATAGACAGGGATGATATTATAGTCAAACCACAAAACGTATATGTCACAGAACGCAAATGTCACGGAACGTATATGTCGCATGTGTGAAATATTCGGTCAATACGACACAATCTCTAGCCGAAATGTGGATATTAAATTCGCCATATTCGGTTGGATTAAGCTGTTATATGTTCACCAAAACATATTGGTCACTTACCAAAAATGCGAATAAAATGAAAATAGCAACGTATATGCTATGAAATGCCGAAATCTTAAATACCAAAACAGCAACCACCACCATCATCATCATTATCATCATCATTATCATCATCATTATCATCATCATCATCATCATCATCATCATCATCATCACAGTCTGCAGAATCAGTAACTGCAGAACTTGCAATAAAGTTTACAGTCCAATTGCGATAATTCGAAGTCCCAAGGGACCGACGATTTACTTCGACTTATCGCGAACTTCGAGTTATCGCGACTTTGACTTTTCTAGAATACCATGCGAGTTTTAGAAAGTAACAACGTGCAATTATTACGGCACCATATGAATTGTTTTCCGATCAAGGTATCCTCCCAATTACTGGGACCCTTCGCTGGATTACTCGGAAATTTTTTTTTCGTTACGCCGTATGCGAATTTCATTTGCTGATTGATACAAGCTGTAGAATACAGAAATCGGAAAATTAAAGGACGTTTTATAGAAAGGAAAGTTAACAACTCCAAATGTATGTTTGACATTAATTTAAGACAAATCACTCTTATTGTTTTCTTCACACTTATATCATGTATTTAAATTATAAAGTTCCGTAAGTCTCTATTAATTATTGTGCATATCTGTCAAAACATTAAAAAGAAAAAAATAACATGTGATGTCGAAGTCTGACGAAAAAAGAAGAAGAAGAAGAAGAAGAAGATGATGATGATGATGATGATGATGATGATGATGATGATGATGATGATGATGAAAAGTACTCAATACTCCTGACTTGTTAAATATAAGTTATCATCTCAATACATTTTGTCAAAAATAAACTGATAAAACGAAATCATGAGACGCATTCATCATCAACTAACTATTTCCAGATTTCCACATTAAGTTTCATTGCTAACAACATCATTCCTTAATGATGTGTTTGCAACAGTGTCAAAGCATTAATCACAAAATATTTTCTTGTACACTTTCATTACGTTAAGATATTTAGTCCTGCTTGTAATTATGAAAAGTGAACAAATACAAACTTTAATTTTCAATATTTAGAAAGCTTTTTATACATGCGTTGCAATCATGGACATTGAAAAATGGCATTTAATCACATCTGTGTCATATGAACAGGGTCTACATTGTTCACTTCTCGGTCAGACATAACTTTATGTATCGGAAAGGAAACGGTGAATATCCTGATTAGACGACACGGATGTGCTTTTGGCCTCGATGCGCACTGTCTGCTAATGGATAACAGCCGTATCCCATGAAATAAAGACTAATTTGAAATTTATGGTGCGCTGAAAACAGTAGCAATTTTACAACAACAGATTATCGGTCAAAATAATGAAACGCGAGTATATTTCTTTGATATTTTATTTAACTGTTATTGTGCACGTATTGTTTGATTTATGATAATTTCCATGTTTACAATGTTTTTATTCAGGCTTTAAGATCAATTAGATTATTGTTGCATATTGTCGTTATCTAGCATTAACATATTAGACATACTAATTTACATTTCAAAGCGTTATTATAGTCGGAATAAATAATTCCAGATACATGTAGTGCATATATGAGAGAGATTAGAAATAGTCATAGAAAAAAGAAAGAAAACGAAATGTCTTATGGAGTTAAGAACACGTGCCATTAATGAGATATTCTCAATTCGGTTTCAATCCGATCATTAAATTTCATTGTGAAATATAATACCATTAAAAAGCAGAATTGAATATGTTCTACCGAGCTGAAAGCGGTAGCCAAAAGATGTGTTATAATGAATATTTGTGAGTGTTATTTAAACTACTATTATAATACTTCTTTTGTTAAGTGGGAGCTTTACTTTAGCGGATCGGAAATTTAAAAATTTGCTGTGTTTAATATTTTTAAAGTTTATTGTCAGTCTTTAATTCTTCGTTAGCGGTTGACGCTGTTTTTACCAATTATATGAAGATATCCCTTAAAGTTGTCATGGTAATATTGCCCGAGACAGATAAATTATCGGAATTTTAGGGATTTTACATACATCCGTATATTCAATAGTAACCGCATATTAAGAAACAGCTTAATTTTAAATACGAGCGAAGGATAACCATTCATTATTATGTCTCCCACCACGTAGTGGTGTGGGAGACATTTTGATTTGCTCCTGTCTGTCTGTCTGTCTGTCTGTCTGTCTGTCTGTCCGTCCGTCTGTCACACTTGTCCGCTCTCTAAGTCAAACAGTTTTCATCGGATCATCACCAAACTTCATCAAAATGTTAGTGGCCATAATATCTCGATCAAGTTCGATAACCAGCCATATTGCCCAAGGAATCTCAGAATTATGGCCCTTTTGGTCATTTTGAAACTTAAAAGGTGCTTGAGTGAGACCGAATGGCATACTGTTAAATCCGTCCGTCTGTCACACTTGTCCGCTCTCTAAGTCAAACAGTTTTCATCGGATCATCACCAAACTTCATCAAAATGTTAGTGGCCATAATATCTCGATCAAGTTCGATAACCAGCCATATTGCCCAAGGAATCTCAGAATTATGGCCCTTTTGGTCATTTTGAAACTTAAAAGGTGCTTGAGTGAGACCGAATGGCATACTGTTAAATTCTTCTTTTTTTTTTTTTTTTTTTTTGTCCGCTCTCTAAGTCAAACAGTTTTCATCGGATCATCACCAAACTTCATCAAAATGTTAGTGGCCATAATATCTCGATCAAGTTCGATAACCAGCCATATTGCCCAAGGAATCTCAGAATTATTGCGCTTGAATTATCAAAAATAAGTTGTTTGAGGCTTGTCCACTCTGTAACTTGAACAGTTATCATCTGATCTTCACCATACTTTATGAAAATGTTTGTGGCCATAATATCTCGGCCAAGTTCGATAACCAGCCGTATTGCCCCAGTCATGTCGGATTTATGGCCCTTGAATTATCCAAAATTGGCTGTTTAAGCCTTGTCTGCTATGTAACTGAAATATTCATCAACTGATTTTCAATTAACATTATGATAATGTGTGTGGCCTTAATATCTTGGCCAAGTTCGAAAACCAGCCACTTTGCACCAGGCATATCAGATTTATGGCCCTTTGATTTATCCGAAATTAGCCTTTTAAACATGTCACTAACCTGGTTCATCTCTCAAAGTCAGATAGTTTTCATTGTATCTTCATCAAAGTTTATCAAAATGTTGATGGCTATAATATCTTAACCAGGCTATAAAGTCATCGATATTGCTTGAGGCACTTCAGGATTATGGCCCTTGAATTGTTTAAAAAAAAAATCTTCACTTGCTGTCGCTTATGTTTTTCCTGATCCTCCAAAAATTTGTGACATTGTTTATGACTAATATTGCACAGAACTTCCGTATGCCCTTTTAATAAATTGCCATCTTTATATTCACTTCACCAGTTTTATCCTGTGCATCATCAAAGATGATGCCTTTGTGGGAGACATGTGCTTTTCCCAAAAGCAGTTCTAGTTAAAGATTGATTTCACAGCAGGGATGAAAATTATCCATTCATTTAGTGATGAAAATTAATGTAACCTTTTCATTTCACTAAACCAGGAATTCAAATTATGCATCAGGCCAAAACAAGTCGATAATCGATAATAATAGCGCAACGCAACTTATTTAAACACGAAGTATATAATCCAGATATATTTCGTGGTAAGAGAAGTTCCGTTTCTAATTCCTTAAAGATAAACTGACAAATGAATACTAACTTTTGTAAATTTTGTACTAAATTTACTAAAAATCAAATTTTGAATATAAATAAAATCGTATTATGATAAAATGATATAATTTAAACGAGAATTAGTTGAATTAATTCAGTAAAATTCGGGTGCGCATTTCACGGTACGAACAATCTAAGGGGAACAACTTTTGTTTACCGATTACGTCATTGGATCGCAGTTCGCTATGATGGGTATCTGTCGCATATTGTATAACATAGTAAATGTGACAATAACGTTATCCTGTGAACGTAACTTTGCGAGTTTATGAATTTTTGCATTTCCACATAATTTTTGCAAACACTAAGATCAACTCTGATGCTTCTGCGTCTTTCGATCGGCGTTCGGAACTTTTAAATAGCGTCTTTGTACAAGCACGTAAGATTTATAGGCTAATATTATTAACGGGGGACACATTATTGATTCGCATTATATTTGCACGAGTTGTGCATGTCCAATGTAGTGCCACATGTTTAGATTCTTATCATGGTCTTGTTCCAATTTTTCCAAAACACAAGTAGTCCGATTATGACGATTCAATATATGTAATTCACAGCTACGGAAACCATATATTCCATACATACAATTCGGCGGATAATTGTGCAAACATTTTAATTGGACATGCAATAAAATGTAGATGTACGATTAAATCAACTTACAGTTTCATTTAGCGTTTATGCATGCTGATCATGCGAAAATTAATTAACTAAAACCGTTCCGTTGCTATATCCTTGCGGGGATGGTTCTAAGTTATAATGCGTTCGCTAAAACGGTTGTTTTGGGGTTGAGTAATAAAAATAATATACTATTTTCATTTTTGTTAAGTAAATACACCATGTCCGTCTAGGCTTATTATACAGCGAACTGCATAGAATATATAGAACATAAATATAGGCTAACCCCGTCACTTCCCTGTTGTATCCGCCTATGGCTATTTGGACTGGAAAATTAATAATTCTGCGCTTAGCAAATAGGCGATTTATACACAATATCAATATGTGTTGCTTTCCTAAATCTGGTTTTAAATGACAACGATACAGAACTCGAACAGTCTCTTTATTGTTTTAGTAAAAAGGCGTATTAAGAATATGCATTTCATAAATACTCGTAAATCCTTCTCTAATCAAGACAAATAATGTTAATTGATTATCTATAAAAGCGCAAGGTACCAGTCCCTGTTCTGTTTTACTGGTTCGGTGACACGCGTGCGATCTATGCCGCTAACTATCTGGGACCTCTGCCGGCCACGCTCTAGTATTACATGGTATACTGGCCTCAGTCCCCAAATCACTGATTTAATCAGTGCATCCGGTGATCAAACGACTTGTGATATATGCCGTGCACTCTCGAGCCGCGGGAAGCAGGAAGTATTCAGTCACGTGTCATGTATACCACCTATGGCCGATAATCCCTCGATATCGGGTCAATTAATTTTATGAAAGTACGAGCATGTGCAGTTTTGTATTCCAATATTATCGCAAGACTTTATTTATAATTATAAATTATATTAAATTTAGTGACATTAACTACATAGACGTTTTCTGGCGAATTGTTAGCGAAATAATTGGTACTGATGTTGTCTTATATTCATTCTTGATCCCACTCCAGAAAATAAGAAGAGTAAACTAAATAGTAAATACTGCAATGCCAGTTTGTTTTTGTTGGACAAGTACTACGAGATAAGACATTTGCAAAATCCTGCAGAAATTCATAGAAATTGTGTAAACCAGTACTACTGTACATATTTCCTGAAACATTTTACACACGAATAAGCCTTCACGTCATACTCACCGATGGTATTTAATGTATTTATTATCTTTAAGTGGTATTTAATATATTTATTATCTTTAAGATCTATTGTTTTTTACCAAATTATAAAAAAAAAATGATTTAAGTAATGCAAATCCTCTCGGCTCTTTTTTGTCTTCAGTAGGCTACAGGTCTTGTTGTAGCAAAACTTAATAATGTTTTGGCGATGTATTTACATTTCTCATGTATCTTATGTAATATAGTCGACAATGCGTCGGATTGAAAACATTTACGAAAACTTATTGGCATTTATAATTATTATTAATTGGATTTAAAACAAAACGATGCCGTTATTAATCGTGATTGTAGATATGCGAACTTTTACCGGGACAATAGGTCTTTGCGTACAGCCCTTTCCTGTTTCATATTTCAACCGAAATTTTCTGTATTCTTCTTCGAATATCTAAAGAATCTTATATCGTTTTGGCTTGATAGTTTTTTTTTACAATCGATCACAGCAAAAATATCAATCGTCATTAAAATTTATCATCAAATGACTGTAAATATAATCAACTAAGTATACTATTTACATTATCGTCCAAAGCGCGAAAGATCCAATGACGTCATCGATATTAAGCTCCGCCCAGTCCGAAATTCTAGTGATTTTTGGAGCGCTGAATTTGTGGACGTCAATGCTAATTTATCGCATATTTTGTGCATGAAATCGATTTATTTATATGAGATATTGGTAATTACATGGATTGGAAAGTATTTTGTTGGAAACTAAGTATGTGTCAGTTTATCTTTAAACTTAAAGTATATATTGGCACAATTGATGTTTTTACAAAATTCAAAAAAGCATAACTTTTACCTCAAATTAGGATATCGCAATATAACTTATTTCTATGTGAAAGTAACATCAATTAAAAGTATCTCCATTTTTATCGGTTTGCACTTACATTTTTATTTTGTTATTAAATCGAAAATATGAGTGAAATATGCAATGTCAAAAAGGTGATCCTTAGCAAATTTTGAGTAGTATATAATAGCCCACTGTTGAACTTAAATGTTGTTGTATATTTTTCAAATTATACAATATTAAGAATTAGCATAGTGCCGATTTGGAACATTTAAGGAGGTATGCTCGTTTAGACCATTTTTTCAAAATATTCAGAAGGTTTTCATAATTTGCATGCTGAAAGATATTTCAATACCAAGCATGAAAATGCAAAAAAAAGTGGGGGTCACCGTGCTTGTTTTTGATATATTTGCATATTAAACACACCACCTATATTGAAAAAATGGACAAAAATACCAGAATGAAAAATGGGGGTAACATAAAATAATTTGTTAATTGGTATATATAAAACAACAAATGAAATGAATGCATATTGATTTTGTCACCAAATAGTTTATTTTATTATGTAAATTAATTATTTTCACATTTCAAATGTTGAAAATATCTAAAAACATCCTCACAAAGAGGTAGACAAAATTTTCAGGCAGTACATTTTAACAATATGTAAAAATAGCATATTGTCCAACAAAACAACCAAATTTTACATTCCAGACTATTCATAGTTGTTTAAGTTTTGAGTATGTAAGAGATCATGACTTAGACTAAAAATATAAATGAAGAAATTGATAGGTCACCGTGCTAATTTTTTCTATACGGCTGTCTAATTGATGAGGATTTCTCTGAAAAAGCAACAAAACCAACAAAATATCATATACATTAAATTTTGCACTTTTTTAATGGTTTACTGATAAATGTTATTAGTAGTTTGTTATGTTTACTGTCTTTAATAGAGAAAGTGATTTGTAGAACATTTTAATGCTCATAAAATTGTATGTAGTGTTAAAAGCATGAGCTAATGTAGAATTACCCCACCCACTTTTTATCAACTTGTGTAATATCACAAAATAAGTCTTCAACTAGAGGTGCATCCATTGGACACAGGCCCCAAATATCAGTTTTGAATATGTAAGAGATGATGACTTGGATCAATAATAATAATTAAATAAATGACAGGTCACCATGGAAAAATTTTAAGTTTGGATGTCTAAATCAATGAGAAAGTCTTAAAAAACAGGAACAAAATATCATACAAATTAAATTATTGCATTTGTAGGGCTTTAACAACAAATATTAATAGTAGTTTGATAAGTACACCATCTTTAATGGAGAAAAGAATTTGTTGAAAATTTTATGATCATATTATTTTATTCAATGTTAAGGGCATCAGTTAATGCAGAATTACCCCACCACTTTTATTGATTAATGTCATCCAATGTATTGTAATATATAGAATGATAAATGAAAGCCACATTTTACCTATTGGTATACATACTACTTGAAATGTTGACTGTTTTTTTTTTGTTGTTGTTGTTGCAGAAATGTATGTATTTTTAAGCTATTGGAATTCCTTTATTCACAGATTGCATAAACATATTATACTGGTAAACATAAAACTAACAATATCAATGAGTCTTTTTATTTACAAACAATGCATGGGAAACTTAATTCTAATGAAACAAGTAAGATTTGTACAAAATACTGCCTGGTTTTCATTTCAGACAAGAAGTTACATGTTTTGCTGAACAAATAAGAAAAATAATATTAAAATATTAATAATTTATTTGAGATGTTTCCTGCTTAAGAATGTAAATAAAGAATATATAATCTTATATCCACTTTGATTGATCAATCAATAAAATAAGTGATATTCAATATAGTCCTTTCAATAGTCATCATGAAGAGTGATAAAATGAATAATGAGGAATTTCCTTTTTCAACAGACACTTCCAAAGAATGTATTGGGTTCTGGTGACTCTCACTTAACTTTTTATTTCAAAGGGTGGAGACGGGTAACTGATCATGCGGTTACCAATAGTGCAATAGAAGAAAGAAAATTAAAACCGAAGACACGGATTTGACCATAGTTGCCGTCTTATGAAGCAGGAAACCACCAGGATTCTAACTTGGGATCATTGAATAACTGTAATGCTTTACCAACAGGGCAACCGAAGCTGTCTGATTCATAATTAGGTTCTACTTCAATAGATTCATTTAAGTGATCAATACAAATACAGATTTGAAGCTTAACAGCTAAAATACCACATTTGTGCCGAAAAATAATCTGGAGCTTTGCGCAAAGATCAATTGTTTGTATATTTCAAATTTGACCTTAACTTGCAATCTTTACTATACAAATGTTATAAAATGAGGTCAGAGGTGGTTCTTATAAAGTTGGCATAGGACCGGCAAGTAGCAGAGTGACAGCAAGATATGGAGATCGTTTTTTTGCATTTCCAAATGTAAACAATTTATTTTAACAACCTGCCACATTAACTAACTCAAAACCTAGTTAAAAACTTACCAGTTTCCACTGTTATCACGTAATGACTGTCAATAATTTACAAACAAAGTCCCTCATTCCTGAATGATGTAATAAGCCAGTGGTAATTAACAAATACTCAGAGCTAATGTAAACTATTTACAACATTGCTCGGTATTAAATTCATTACCATCCAGCAAGTCTGCCTCAAAATATTGGTTTTTCTGCAATTAATTTCCAAACTTTCGTCCTTGAAAACATGTTGACCTTTGTGAGCATTGAAATCACTTGCTGTGAAAATCAATATTTTCCCCGGTACAAACGTTCTCTACCTGTAAACAAGGTTTAGCTTTCCGTGAAATAAACAGGCAATGAGCTAAAGGTTAATTACTTGTAAATAGTCCACCGGATGTTCCTACTCGGGCTAGTCAAGCAATGGCTGACACTAAATAGTACCAATTTTTTTGCATTTTGGGGGCATTTATTGACAAGTATGGGCTGAAAGGGACATGTTTAGTAAATGGCATGCTTTTACTGACACACTGATACCAAATTTATGTTTAGAAATGCAATCTATGAAAAAAGGCCCCGGTTTTAAGACGGCATATGTAAAACAGTTTTGAAGTTCACACCGTAGTGAAAAAAACAGACCACCGGATTCAAGATGGCAAATCTCTGTTAATTGATACATGACCCCTACTTTTCTTGCTGGAAATGGATAATACAAACACTTAGCTTTAAAAGCATGTAAGTTAACCCCTTGGGAAATGGTACCAGCTATGATTGCCAGCATGTTGAAGCATGTCATGTTTACTATAGCTTATATAGGGAAATCTATTTACAGGTCTTACACCTATAAGAACTACCGGTAGAGGGCAGCACATGATTATTTTGGTCGTCTGCAATTTTAATATCTGTCAAACATGGATTTTGACCAATTTCAAGCAAATCTAAGGCTTAAAATTCAGAACAACTCAATTGAATTTGGCAGAAAGGGTTGTTTGATGTGGGTTGGGGGTCGTTCTGGGACAAAATCACCACAGTATGGCCGTCTAAATGTTAAGTTTCCTAATGAACCCTATAGTAAGAAATATTATGCCCATAGGCTGGCTTATATGCTGGGATCTGGTATGTGGGACCTTCCACATGGTCTTCATGTGTCACACAGGTGCCATTTTAGCCTGTGTGTCAACTTTGAACACTTAAGTTTGGAACCCCAGTCGCTCAACAATGAACGGCAGATGTGTGGTGACATCTGTAGCGGGCATAAAATTAATGACACCGAGTTTCCAGACTGCATTCTTTGGTACTTATCATTTATGATTTAGGAAATACTGAAGAACAAAACTTTTATTTACAGTATTTTACAGTATTTTACATTATGTACAGAACAAGCTGTATAACACAAACTGCCCGGCTCCTGGCCACTAATGGGCTTGTTTGGTTTGCACTTACACTAACCAGCACTATTTTAGTATCTATGACCATGTTAATCATACATATGCATGATCTTTTAAATGATTGAATTTTGAAAAATCTGGCTTTGGATCAGAAATACCTTTTTGATAGTGTACCTCGGAATGAACTTGATAGTTTCGCATGCGGTACGCGAACCTGGTAGCTTTCTGTCTATTAACGTACCGCTCACTTTTAATTCGTTTGTATTGTTCGTCAAGTTTAAGAAGTCGTTTTATTACCGATGAACCTTTTGTTAATGCACATCTTAGGGCACTTGTTTTTAACACTGTTGAGTTGGCAAAGCCATGGTTTAGACGCAATATTTGACCATGAATACGGCCATGGCAGTTTCGGGAGAATGTTACTGACTTAGGCATACAGGCTTGATATGCCCTGTTGACAGCCTCACTTTTTTGAGTGGAGGTCAGAAATCTAGTATTCATTATACTTTGTGGACCAAGAAGCACTTTAATGCATTCACACAGTATATTTTCATCAGAAGTAGTCATTTTTAATTTACACTTTGACGGCATATAACTCTTGACTTGACGGTAATTACCAGAGCACACTAAACTATGTTTGCGGCATGATTCACCACAGTAACCCTTAAAGCACAGCACAATTGTACTAATGATATCTTGCATTTTAGTGTTAATTTTGTCTACATCCCCTTTGTATTGTTTATGGGCCATCTTAAGTTCAGCAAGACACCTTGCTTTAATGGACATTGCAAATCTGTTTTTCAAGTTGGATTTTAGTTTTCCGCTGAACATTGTACTGCTAAACGGTGCTTTATTAATATGCCTCTTTAAAGTATTACCCAAATGTCTTGTATCTTTAAGATGGATTACAGGGTCATTTTGCCCTTTGTCAACCCCACTATGACCTTTGGAGTCACCATCCCCAGTAAAGCTGGAGATACTCAGCTCTGCATTGATATCTTTAGTAACCTGTTCATTCCATTGTGCTTCATTACCAATTGATTGGGTTTGGTCAATATTTGCTGTACAGGTACCAGGGTGATTTGGACACTGTACACTTTTACCTTGATTTTTAAGTTTAGAAGCTGTTTTACACAGTTTTACACCAACAAATACACCTATGACTTTTTTTCTTTAGTGTTATTTTCACACATGGTTGTAGTAACAATTGTGCCAGCCTGAAAAGGCGTGGTATCGGAATTGAATAGAGGGTTGTTATAACAAGAGTCCCCTTCAACATTAACTTTAGAGGCATCTTTATGTCCACATTTCTCATTTTCTTCCCTAAGATTCTGCCTAATATCATGCATATTTTGCTTATTTAAAGTTTCTACACTAGCAGAAACTTTGTTTGACATAGTTTGCATTGATGCTCTATGAGGCGGTATCATATTAGCATGAGCTAGGATTCGGATAGCACCAGTGTTGCTAATGGGAGTTGACATTAAACCCAACTGTAGACCCACATTAATTTTTGCAGCCCTCCTACCTCTTTTACCAGTTACAATTTCCTCATACAATTTGTAATATTTACTGACATAAGTACATTTTGTACACTTAAGGCGTTCGGCAAAGGCAAGGGTCCTTTGGCGAGAACCCGCACCATCAAATTCTAATTTACCAGTACAGCTTTTATTAGAATCATTGTGTGATTTAATTTCAGAATTAAACATATCTTGGACCAGTTTGGGGCAATACGGTTTCATTGTCAGCAAGTCCGGGTGTACATTTGTGTCTTCCGGTTCAACATATTGATATATTGGCTTAGTTTCCTCAGTAAGAGGCCGCAAGGGTACAGCACCTGTGTCAGTACCATCTACATCTTTAAAGGTAAGGGTACCTTCACTTGTTATTATTCTGTTTTGAAACTGTTCTTTGTACAGTCTGACATATTTTCTACTAGTTGAATGTTGCTCAAAACAAAAATTTGTACCTTTGTTTACACTTGCGACACCTTTTTTAAATCCAATTTTATGGCAAAGTATGCGGCGCGACCGAGTTCTACCCATCTTTAAATAGTTTTGTTTTATGAAAACTTTTGATTTATGAATAGAATAGTTTAGTTTTATATATTATACCAACAATAGCATGAAGGCTATAGTGCCATTCATAATGATTTTTCATCTTATATAGGGCCTGGTGAACCAACCTGTGAAATTCCTCACCTTTTGAGTTTATACTATGTGGTCAGCATTATGTCTGCCTGGCTTAAATTGGCATACACAACATGTCATTTTCTGACATAAACTTGAGGACAATACTTGTTGCATGAATGCTTACTCATCAAAATGTGTAAATATCAGTAAAATTAAAAATTTTTACTCCAACATCAGCTTCAAAACCCCAACAAATGTTGTTTTCGCCTTAAAAAATGCAACATAAAACACCCTTAAGACTTAAAGATGCATATTTTGGCTCAAAAAATGAATTATTTTACACATTTGAGATGTCTTACATGCATTAATGACATTTTATTTGAGATATTTTACGCGTTTAAATTTTTATGCATAATTAAACAAAAGGCATAAATTTTCATTTTTAGTCGCTTTTGCGTCAAACATGCACGAGAATACATGGTGTTAGAAAATTCATCATTGCCACTTTATTTTTCATTATATTTGGCTGAAACTTGGAATATTTTTCAAGGACATAATATTATTCATGAAATTGAGGTCCAAAAAATATGGTGAAAACAAAGTTTTTCTTATAGGTTAATTACTTGTAAATAGTCCACCGGATGTTCCTACTCGGGCTAGTCAAGCAATGGCTGACACTAAATAGTCCCATTTTTTTTGCATTTTGGGGGCATTTATTGACAAGTATGGGCTGAAAGGGACATGTTTAGTAAATGGCATGCTTTTACTGACACACTGATACCAAATTTATGTTTAGAAATGCAATCTATGAAAAAAGGCCCCGGTTTTAAGACGGCATATGTAAAACAGTTTTGAAGTTCACACCGTAGTGAAAAAAACAGACCACCGGATTCAAGATGGCAAATCTCTGTTAATTGATACATGACCCCTACTTTTCTTGCTGGAAATGGATAATACAAACACTTAGCTTTAAAAGCATGTAAGTTAACCCCTTGGGAAATGGTACCAGCTATGATTGCCAGCATGTTGAAGCATGTCATGTTTACTATAGCTTATATAGGGAAATCTATTTACAGGTCTTACACCTAAAGAAACCAAACGGATAAAGACATTCTTTAAAGTTCGTGGATAATTTTTCTTTCGTAAATTTATAGGCACTGACATTGATCGGTGTTAGGTAAGACGCTTGCATTTATGTTGATTTCGTATGTGGAAAAAAAACGCGCGTTTCACTAATGTTGATCAGAGACGTTGCTAAGAACAGTCGTAAAATTTAAAACAAAAAAGAGCAAACATTAGTGAATAGTTAACATTTTACAATTTAGCATAGATCTTACTTCATGTATTTTCGATAGTCAGTGTGATTAAAGAAGTTTATTATAAATCTTAATAATTTTACGACCTACTGTAACTATGGCTACACTACCAAAAAATGGAAACAATCCAGCCCCCTTAATCCTGCAGGTACGCAAATAAAGTTTTCAAACAGGTCATTGCCATGATTGCAACCTGGCAAATTAGGATACCAATTTGCACTTCACTAATTTCAATCATTAATGTTTTGAGAGAGGTACATCTTTCGAACAGATCTTTCTTGAAGCTTCCTATAGAAACTCAGGATTTCCCCCCATTAATAATTGATTGGTTAACGCGTATTGAGAGATAATTTGGATTTTTTTATTGGTCAGTTACGCAAACTAATGTATGAATATTAATGAATTAAGAGGTAAAACAGTACTTTTATATGATATGTTATTGCATTTGTGTCCATTGCAGTTATGTTTCAGTTCGGTTCGATTCATTGATTTGATTCTTTCACGGCATGAAATTAGTTTGACCACTGTGTACATTTTTCCCCGCGTACACTATTTAATTTGGATAATTTTATTACTTCTTTAAAGGGAAAGGCCCAGTCTTCTTAATTCATACTGTATACATTGTAATTAGACACAGTTTTTATGTGCAAATATACTTATAGCGGTTCATGTGGCCATCATTCACTTTTGTTTGTAAAACGGCATGACCGTATGAACGCAGCGAAAAAATATATTCACTATCCCTTTTTTATAAATTATTGACTAGACACAACGCTCGTTTAAATGTTTCTAAATAAATGTTATAATGAGGTTTTCACTGTTTTTACATTCGTTTGAAAACTCAGAATTAATTTTACAGTCGGCCTCAATTGAAAAACGTAGTTAAATACAGAAACAGTTTAACAGTAACTGGTCTTGTTTTCCTCATGCATATTTCCTCATCTTCCATTAACCACCAACCAAACTTGCAGATGTCTTAAAATAACAAATTTAACAAAACACACAAAAAAATCACAAATAAAAAGTTGTGTTTTTAATTATTTTTTAATTATTTATGCGCATTATGAACATCAATACAGAGTTATTTAAAAATGAATGAACGGTGCATTATACTTCCTACAAAATCGGTAATACTCATTGGAGTAAACGATCAGTAGATTATTTGGGTACTCAAGTACCAACAACATCCCTCAAATGGAAAATTAACGTTTAATCTAGAGTAAGTTTATAGTTTGCATAAAATTGAAAAAATAAAGAATTGACTGATTTTCTTACCATATTTACTTACCACAATTACTGTTTGAAAAAAAAATCAAAATTGAAACAAATGTGTATAACAAAGCGCTCTTTAATTAGACCTTAACGACATCAGCATCAGCACAACCAGCAGCAGCAACAACGACAACAACAACAACAACTATTAATTTAGATTTTCAAATAAACGTTTTCGACCTAACATCATGCTTACATCATCATCATCCTTGTCGTCGTCATCTTTAACAACAACACAATGTCATCGTCGTCATCTTAAACAACAACAACAAACATTATATGACGCTTAAATTAAGAATAGAAAACGCTTAAAATAATATGACTAAGCCGGTGAATTTAGAGGTTATCTAAAAAAAGCTTCATCATTATCATTGTAATCAACAACAGAAACAACAACATCATCTCTAGATTACGTGTAAGTATTGTTTTCGAAGAAATATTATTTTCAAATTAGAACATTATTATGAACAAATAAATGACAAAACAACAACAATGGTAGATACCGCTTATTTGTTGTTGTTGTTGTTGTTGTTTTTCAAAGAAACTACAAGCATGAAATATCTATAATCATGTACATTGCAGAGCTAAATATTCATTGCTGAATTTTTCTAAGATTGCCAAAAGCATGTTCTGTGTTCGTTCTCAACATAGTGTGTTCTAAAGGGCAATATAGTGCTGCTGTTCTATTGACTGATCAAATATTTAATCAAATCATACGTCCATTCAATAATTAGCATTTCCGTTATATTAATAATTTTTTCACTTCTATGCGATAATCAGCGGCAAAAACTTGACACCGGGTGCGCTAATTAAATCAGTAGTTGTCGACTCGTAATTTTAGTAAAGGTCCTCTTGTTTTACGACCTTGTTACATAATCTTATTAGCAAGGCACGGGTATTGTCAACAGGGGGTTTGATAATTGATTAGGGATTAAATATGATAAATAATTGTCAGAGTGTTGAATCGATAAATTTTGATATGATTTTGACATCTCAGGGCTGAATTCCCCAGGTATAAAAAAACTGAATACAAAGTAAAATCAAATTTTTTTTTTGAAAAATGATTGTTAAAAAAAATTAACTTAAAATTGCATAAAAGAAGAAAAAATATCAAACCATAATTTTAACATCCTCGGAATATTTGATTTAATTGTTAGTTAGTTCAATCACAATACAATATGTTTTTTATTAATGTATTTTGAGCGTGTTTCATATAGTATAAAAAAGGAATGTAATGCGATAACTAGCAGTGCATTGCAGAATATGTTAAATCCGATTATCACTTCAAGGAGAAAGAAAACTGTTACGCAGACATTTGTGTCAATACAAACTTGGCAAACATCTATGAAACGAATTTCGTGAGAGACATTTTAAGTTAAAAGCCCATACACAACAAAAGTAATAATATCTTACAAACAAATACATCATAAAAGAACATGCATAAACAAACGATCATTTTAGAGAAGGACAAACATTTAACTTACACTTCATCATCATCATCATCATCATCATCATCAGCAGCAGCAGCAGCAGCATCATCATCATCATCATCATCATCACAAGCACCACCACACCACCATCAACTTCATCATCATCATTACAATTACCACCACCATCAACTTCATCATCAACTTCATCATCATCATCATCATCATCATCATCATCATCATCATCATAAAAAAACAACAATAAAAAGAAATGTAGATTACGATTAATTCAGCTTTCCAAAGAAACGCCTCATTCTACAAAACCACAAATAACAACATCAACAACTCAAGAAAACGCTTAATCATTTTTTTCCGAAGAAGCCCTATGTTTCAATAAGTTTTCACTCTGCTAACCTGAATAGAAAGAGTATTCGTTTTTGTTAAGTTGTTTTTTTTCTGAGTTTTCAAGAGCATCTTCTAGGTTCATCCTCAAAATACTTTGTTTTTAAATGCTAATATATATTCTGGGGTGCTGCTGCTGCATGCTGATGACGATGAGAGTAATGATGAGGATAATGATAAATGTTTGATCATCATGATCATGAATGATCATCATTGATGATTAAAATACGAAGAGAATAAAAGCGATTAAAAATGAAAAGACTTCGCCAGTGAAGATGTGATTATTATCAATCAGTCTATAAAAATGATGAAGTTACGCAAGATAAATGTCATATTATTGTTTTCTTATTTTATGTCAAAATTGAAAAAAAAAGCAACATATGCATATCAGGAATCGCCACACTCAAAAAACACAGCCTCCCCACGCAGCGAAAAAGAAGAGAGGAAGATAGAGAGAGCGCATGTTTTATATATGTATGTCAATTCAAATAGGACGCCACAAACAATTAATAAACAAGAGAACCTTTGGGGATACCACCTTGGAACGGTCAGTGGCAAAACAAATTGCCACTGGGGGTTTAAACCAGGTTCTAGGGTGCACCAACCTCACACTTGCCCCAACAGGTTCTCGTATCACAAAACAAGTACAAATTGTCTTGGTGAAATAACTCCAACCCACCCATCAGCTCAACAATGTTGCATGCAAAAGCATACAAACATATAAACATAAGAATTTAATAGCATTGCAAAGCCAAAGGGCGGGTACTCAATGATCTTTCCGAGACCAGAGCACCTGGAGTAAAATCAGCAAGAACACGATGACAGGGATAAAAGAAACAAATCGAGCTTCTAGGTTCTTTTAAGAAAAGATTTCCCCATAAACTTTCATAAACTCTTACACCCCTGCCACCGTCGTGCAACCAAAGAGGTAAGCATAATGTTCAACTGTAGATGGGTTAATCACCAGGCCTGCAGAGCGCTGTAAAATATCATGTTGGTAACCTTTCTTTTTAAATTTACAGATGGTTTTTACGAATAACCGGGAGAAATTAACATCGCCTTTTATCTTCTTAAGTTTATAAATTAAATCTCCATAAAAAAACTGGCTGTGAAATTCCTTGTTGCAATAGTGATTTTAAACTGCAGCTGTATTTATGAATTAGATCTGGATATCGGCGATAAAACTTGCAAAAGGTTTTCCTTAATTTGTGATACCGATAACCTTGTTTTAAAAGTTTTTCTGTAATGCAAAGATTACGTTCATTGAAATCATTCACATCGTTGCAAGCTCTTGAAAAGCGAACAAGCTGTGAGATATAAACCCCGTATTATTAATAAAAACGCATTCTCAAAAGTTGATCAAAATATCATATTTGTCGAGACATAAGATATCGTATGCGTAGTTTCCAGTGACTAGTGGAACGTTTACATGAAGTTCAGCAACCTTAATAAATTAAGTAAGCGATTATCAGCATCGCGCATGTCCGGCAAAAACCTGTTACCGGGTGCGCTAATTGAATCAGTGGTTGGCGACGTGTTTTATGACCATGTTACATAATCAAATTAGCAAGACACGGCTCGTATCAGCTGGGGGCGTGATAATGGTCCTTTTGAAGATCAATTGTACACTCAGTAAGAGGTTATATATGATTGTGATTTGTAAGGGTAAAAGTGTTGCAACAATAGTTTTAAAATATTCAGTTTACAACAAACATTTTTTTTTAATATAAAAGTGAATTTTAAAAAGAAATGAACAAACACATTTTATTTATGGCGAATTAGGACGTATATCTTTTAAAATAATTCATCATTACAATATTATTAAATATTGGACAAGAATACTTACAATGCCAAATAATAAATACGTATCACTAGTCTACAATTTGATGAAATATGATATGGTTACTGCACCAAATAAAGTTAACTGGTGTTCATTAGTAAAAGACTTACTTTCTTCATTGGGATTTTATGATGCTTGGTTGCAACAACATGTAGGTAATAATAAATTATTTCTTATAACGGTCAAACAAAGATTAAAAGATCAATGTATACAAAACTGGCATAGTAGAATTGAGAATTCATCTAGAGCCCTCTTTTACAAAAACATTGCATGCTTTAAATTCCAGCCATATTTAGATTATTTTACTATTAACAAGTTTTGTCAATCTCTTTGTAAGCTTAGAGTGTCATCACACAGATTACAGTACTGTGAACGTTTTAGGTTACAAACGAAACGCACGATAGACGATATACGAACGCACGATACACGATAGACGGACGCACGATACACGATAGACGGACGCACTGTACACGATACACGCACTATACAATATACTACCGATTCATATATTTTGTGTAAGAGATTTCTAAAAATTTGAAAATGGTATCAAAATATCAATTGAATGGTTGAATTAAATCATATAAATTTGCATATGCGAGAAACTTATTCACGTTGCACTGTAAAATTAAAAGACTCACGATGCACGATAGACGTTATACGGACGCACGATACACGTTAGACGGACGCACGATACACGTTAGACGAACGCACGATACACGTTAGACGGACGCACGATAGACGCAAATTTTGTAACATTAAACGTTCACAGTACTGTACATATTGAATCTGGTCGTTGGACCAAACCAGTCAGAACACCGATAAATGAAAGAACTTGTCAAATATGCAATTTGTTAGAAGACGAATACTATTTTATCATAGAATGCCCACTTTATAGTGAATTGCGTAAAAAATACATATCTTCAAGATATACGAATCGTCTAAATATGTTTAAATTCCTGGAACTGATTAATTCTGAAAATAAAACAATTATTACAAAATTAGGTATATTCGTAGAGAAAGCTTTCCGTATAAGAAATGATATTATATATGTTAATTAAGTTTATATACTATTATCATTAATTTTTCTTTTCGTCATCTGTAAATACTCATGATTGTGTTATTAAAGAATATATTATGTGTTTAGGTTCAACACTTTTCAAAACTGTCAAAACTAATGTTTGTATGTTATGTTATGCTTGCTAATATAATTGTTGTTAAAGAATATATTATGCGTTTAGGTTCAACACTTTTCAAAACTGTCAAAACTAATGTTTGTATGTTATGTTATGCTTGTTAATATAAATTAATGTACGAACCTTCTCCATTACTATTTTGATGCTATGGTATGTGCATATTATGTATTATTGTTTACACTGTTCGCTGTCTATTTATCTGTACATATTGTCCTCATGGGCTTCTAAGCCTTTTGGAAATAAATAAATCTTGTCTGTCTGTCTGTCATTTAAGAAATGAAAGAAACAAAACGTTACGAAACCATGTTGGAAGAATTTAGGGACGGATGAAAATTAACTTGCATAATGTGTAAAACCTTTAAAGTGCCTTTTTAAAGATAATCTTAACGTTTCTTCTACCATGTGTAAGCATAAGATGTGGGGAGTTTTTTTGTTCTTTTTAAGTGACTTAGGGGTAAAAGCGCTATTAAAGTTAAGCACCGTTGAACTTATATTTTATTAATTATTTTGTTGAAAACGACATGCGCATCTAACTAAAAAATTTTACTTAAATTTTCGTCTGGCTCTGGGTTTTTAATGCACACCAAAACCAAATGCAAAATGTTGACGCAACAACAACAACAACAACAGTATATTTCTACAAATAAGTTCATCATAAAAGAACAAGCATAAAAGAAAACGGACGTCTAAGAGACGGATGTGACATTTTACTTGGATAATGTGTTAACTTTTCAAAGTGCCTTTTATAGAAAATCTTAACTTTTAGTCTGCCATTTGTAAGCATTATATCTGGGAATTTTGTTTTGGAACTGTTTTAAAGTGACCATAGGGTCCATGCGCTATGATATTTAAGCACTGTTGAGCTAACATTTTGTCTATGTTTTGTTGAAAATGACAAACCCATCAAACAAAAAAGTTTCACAAGATGTAATATTTTCGTGTGGCTCTATGTTTTAAATGCACACAACAAAACGCATGCTAAATAGTGACGCAACAACAACAACAACATTAAATTTCTACACATAATTTCAGCATGAAAGAACAAGCATAACAAACGGATGTTTTAGGGACGAACAGGTCTGACCTATCGTGTTGAACTGTAAACTGCATATTTTATTATCTTTACGTTTCTTCTGCCAATTGTAAGCATTAGGTCTGTGGATTGTGTTTTGTTACTTTTAGTTCTGTTACTGTTTTGTGACTAATGGTCCCAGCGCTCTCATCCTTAAGCACTGTTGGACTTATAATTTGTTATTGTTTGTTTGAAAATGACATGATCATCAAACATAAATGCTACATAAGCTGCGATATTTTCGTGTGGATCTAAGTTTTAAATACACGCTAAAACGCATGCAAAATGTCGGCACAGTAAAATTATATTGGAAACGATGACATTAGATTCTCGGTTTGAAAAAAAACAATAACTTTTAAACAATCATATTTTATTCAACGACTCTGGATAACGCGTAACTTTCATCTTGGAATATGAGTTTTCGTCGTGTAATGATCATCATCATCATCATCATCATCATCATCATCATCATCATCATCATCATCATCATCAACACAATCACCACCAAAAGTTGATCAAAATATCATATTTCCCGAGACATGAGATATCGTATGCGTAGTTTCCAGTGACTAGAGGAACGTTTACATGAAGTTCGGCAACCTTAATAAATTTAGTAAGCGATTATCAGCATCGCGCGTGTCCGGCAAAATCCTGTTACCGGATGCGCTAATTGAATCAGTGGTTGGCGACGTGTTTTATGACCATGTTACATAATCAAATTAGCAAGACACGACTCTTATCGTCTGGGGGCGTGATAATGGTCCTTTTGAAGATCAATTGTACACTCAGTAAGAGGTTAAATATGATTGTGATTTGTAAGGGTAAAAGTGTTGCAAGTATTTAGTTTTAAACAAACTTTTTTTTTAAATATAAAAGTCATTTTTTTAAAAGAAATGAACATACACATTTATGAAGTGAAAGAAAAAAGAACCGTTAAGAAACCTTTTTGGATGTTTTAGGGACGGATGACTATTAACTTGCATAATGTGTAAAACTTTTAAAGTGCCTTTTTAAATGATAGTGTCTCTAGCTGGGAGCGAACCCGCACCGTCACGGCGACAGCGCCTAGCCATGCAATTCCTGCGACGTAACCAACTGAGCTAACCGGGACAACGCCAAAAAACGTTGATCGGATAGGCCTGATATACGTAACAATCACTGCATGACATCGGTAACGGGTTTATTTACTGATAACAGTACTGACTAAATGTACGGGGAGACTTTTTACGGCCGCCACACTGCACAAATAGCGCTAATGTGAATAATCTTAACGTTTCTTCTACCATGTGTAAGCATTAGATGTGGAGAGATTGGTTTGTTACTTTTTTAAGTGACTAATTGGCAAAGGCGCTGTTAAAGTTAAGCAGCGTTGAAGATATATTTTATTAAATATTTTGTTGAAAACGACATGCGCATCTAACTAAAAAAATTTACTGATATTTTCGCCTGGCTCTGGGTTTTAAATGCACACCAAAACCGAATGCAAAATGTTGACGCACCACCAACAACAACAACAATAACAACAACAACAGTATAATTCTACTATAAAGTTCATCATAAAAGAACAAGCATAAACAAAACGGATGTTTAAGAGACGGATATGACATTTAACTTGGATAATGTGTTTACTTTTCAAAGTGCATTTTATAGAAAATCTTAACATTTATTCTGCCATTTGTAAGCATTATATCTGGGGATTTTGTTTTGGAACTGTTTTAAAGTGACCTAGGGGCCCATGCGCTATGATATTTAAGTACTGTTGAGCATATATTTTGAATATGTTTTGTTGAAAATGACAAGCCCATGATGGCATCAAACAAAAAAGTTTCACAAGATGTAATATTTTCGTGTGGCACTATGTCTTAAATGCACACAAAATAACGCATGCAAAATAGTGACGCAATAACAACAACAACATTAAATTTCTACACATAATTTCAGTATGAAAGAACAAGCATAACAATCGGATGTTTTAGGGATGAACAGGTCTGACCTATCGTTTTGAACTGTAAACTGCATATTTTATTATCTTTACGTTTCTTCTGCCATTTGTAAGCATTAGGTCTGTGGATTTTGTTTTGTAACTTTTACTTCTTTGACTGATGGGCCCAGCGTTCTCAACCTTAAGCACTGTTGGACTTATATTTTGTTATTGTTTGTTTGAAAATGACATGATCATCAAATATAAATGCTACATAAGCTGCGATATTTTCGTGTGGATCTAAGTTTTAAATGCACACTAAAACGCATGCAAAATGTCAGCACAGTAAACTTATATTGGAAACGATGACATTAGATTCTCGGTTTGAAAGAAAACAACAACTTTTAAACAATCATATTTTATTCAACGACTCTGGATAACGCGTAACTTAGATCTTCGAAGAACAGTTTTCGTCCTGTAGATTAGTTGTAACATAATGCCTTTTGATTCATCATCATCATCATCATCATCATCATCATCATCATCATCATAATCATCATCATCATCATCACAACCACCACCAATACCACCATCATCACCATCTTCTTCTTCGTTAAAATACAACAATAAAACAATAAAAAATGTAGATTACGATTTATTCAGCTTTCCAAAGAAACGCCTCATTCTACAAAACCACAAATAACAACATCAAACAACTCAAAAAAAAAAACAACGCTAAATTATTTTTTTTTCCGAAGGAGCCCTTTGCTTAAAATATTTATCACTCTGCTTACCTGAATAGAAAGTGTGTTCGTTGTTGTTGTTGTTTTTCTGAGTTGTCAAGAGCATCTTCTAAGTTTTAAATGCACACTAAAACGCATGCAAAATGTTGGCTCCGTAAAATAATAGATCTTGGAAGATCAGTTTTCGTACTGTAGATTAGTTGTAACATAATGCCTTTCGATTGATGGTCATCATCATCATCATCATCATCATAACAAAACAACAATAACTCTAGAGAGCGATTAATTGAGCATTCCGAAGTAATGCCTTAATCCGCATTAAACCGTGTTACACATGATACTGTCCGTTGCTTCTGTTGCTACTTCTGCTGCTGATGTCGGTCATTATCATCATCATTCATGAAAACAGATAAGGGTTTAAAATGAAATGTTAGAGCCTGAAAATATTGATAATATTTCAATCAGTCGATCAAAATTGTATACGTTTTATCTTTTTGTATTCATATTTGTTTTCAATTTAATTAAAGAAATACATTCATAATACTCGTTTGTTGTTACTGTTAGACTGGTAAAAATCTTAATAAAAACACGACAATTTTGTACATATTAATTTCATAGCTTCAATCCCGAATTTTTCATCGAGTACGTCGAGTAATGAAGAAAAAAGTACCGATGCGTCTAACTGATGTTATTTTTGGAAAACATTTTTGAACAGTGAATTTTCGACTGATTTAGTGTCCATGTTTAACACATCTGATGAAAGTTTAGTTGATCAAAAATTGCTTTATCGTATGAAAAACTGCCGTAAATCACAAAATTTTAATAACACTAAGCGTAAATATTGGTTTGTACATATGGAAATCATAGTCATGATAGTAGCGGTTAAACAAAATATTTGTGTACATATTTACATATGAAATCTTGAAGGTTTTTAACCACAAATATAACTTATGCAACTTTGGTGTATAAATAATCAAGATTAACATAAATACAACAATGCTTGAAAATAATTCTGGTCAATTGTTGGAAGTGTTGATTGTTTTATTAAAAATATTATTTTCTTATTACAGCGCCACAATTTTCATCATCTTATGTCATTAACAACAACAACAACAACAACCGAAACTCTAGAAACCGCTTAATTCAGCTTTCTTAAAAAATAGTATTTCACAGTTAGAAGTTCATCATCAACAACAACAACTCATGATCACGCTTATTATAATTTAGTTTTCCCAAGAAACACTATGATTAAATTATTTTGCAATTACGCACCTTGTTAATCTGAATATTTAGAGTATTAATTCTTGTTGATTTTTAATATTTATTATTTCATTATTATTATTATTATTATTATTATTATTATTATTTTATAATAATATA
This sequence comes from Corbicula japonica, assembly GCA_038501625.1. Taxonomy (NCBI): domain Eukaryota; kingdom Metazoa; phylum Mollusca; class Bivalvia; order Venerida; family Cyrenidae; genus Corbicula; species Corbicula japonica. The sequence goes on from JAZAYU010000330.1 coordinate 218,120, forward strand.
TTATTATATTAGCATATATTATTTATTATTTCTAATGTTGTTAATATGAATGTGTGTTGTCATTTTCATAAAGTAGCTGTAGAGACATAAATATTGCAAATATATAAAGTCTTAATGAAAATGAACTGGATGTCCACAGGACCGTTTAACTGACGCGGAACTTAAGCTGTCAATCATTAGCTGTCAATCATTACCATTCTGTCTCGCTTGCGCACACGAGGCTGCAGGCGGAGCATCGCGCAACGCTTGACAAGGGATCACTGCGACAGAGGCGTTTATATTCATTCGAAGTAAAATGTTCTTATTAAGAAACTATTTTAAATGTTTTTAAGAAGGCTACGTTCTTATATTCTCTTGTGAAAGATGTAAATAAGTTAAACATATTATGTGAATTTGACACCTCCATAACAAAATAAAATCACTTTTTTTAAGAATATAACTATTGGAATTTTATAGACAGTATTCTATATTTGTACTTATGATTAGTAAATTTAAGAAGATGACTGTCTCAAACAAATAAGATATCATTCGCACAAAGGGAATTTGCTTTTATTGCTTATTAATTGTAAAACATGTGAAATTTATTCTTCGTAATTTACTTACATTTTAGATCGATGTAATGTTCATTTGAAATAGATAGGGACAAACTTTTCAAGGTTTAAAGCACGCATATTGTATGGTTGAAATTGTGTTTCGTTGAATAAAACTGGAGTTTTCTCAAATCTTTGGAATTTTATTTCTATGATCCTCTACTAACGCATCAATATTTTTCACCAGATGTTATTGTAACCAAATTATACATGTTTGTTTTACAGTTGAATGAACAATCTTAAAGATTTAAAGATTTTCAAACTTTTCTTTTTTTTAAGTACATTATGTTAGTAATTAATAATAATAATAATAATTATAATAATAATAATAATAATAATAATAGTAATCCATTTATATTAAACCTTCAGAGTATGATTTACTTTAGATTTTTTTCGAATAGTCTTATTTTAGCAAACATTTCTTGTTTCAGTATGAACTAGATACTGCTAGTAATAAATAAGTATGAACCTGAACTAAATTATACAACACTGAAAGTTTAATATACAAGATTCTCAATATTAAACGCAAATCTTTTTTTTTCTCCAAACAGAACCAATGTATTTTAACGTCATGTTCTGTCATATTCCTACAAAGAACGAGCATTAATAATAATATTATTTATCGTGAACCTTCGAGCTGTTCTGATTTATGATGGAACAAAGAAGAATAGATGTAAATTTTAAATTAAGTCAGATAATCGTTATTTTGAAATCATTTCCAGCTTCACGTATATTTAATGGTTGAAATTTTGTTTTGTCAAATCGAACTCCAGTTTTGTAAATTG
>JAZAYU010000330.1:219994-249994 GCA_038501625.1 Corbicula japonica
CACCTGTGAGGTTGGTGCATCCTAGAACCTGGTTTTAAACTCAAGAGGCAAGTTCTTTTTCCACCGACTGTTCTAAGGCGGAAACCCATCATGTTCTCTTTTTCGTTATATAGTTATAATAGTTTCCTTTTTGAAGTTAATCAGTTTGGAAACTCATGCTCTCTTTTACTTTCTTCCCTTATGGCTGTTTTGGAAGGCTGCGTTTTCTTAGTTTGGCTTACCATGGTGTACGCATTTCAATTTATATAAGTCATTGTGACAAAATACGTAACACGCCTGCTGAAAATGCAAGCAAAAACGTGAATGGTGGGTTGTGAATCTCGAAGCGACGTTTTCCTCCTGTCACGAAAGCGAAAGTCATTTTTATGCCATTAATAATACTTTACAAAGAGAAACATATTTAAAATATAAAACTAAAGAGAAAAAAGTAAGCAAACGATTTTTAAACAGAGTTAATTGTTACCAGTTTGACAATTAATTCCATAATAGCCTTCTTGACAAGTGCAAGTATAACCATTCTCTTTATCTACACAAACTCCACCATTTCTGCAAGGTCCTGATGAGCATTCATTTATGTCTGAAATGAAACAATGTAACGATATACATGATGGTGGTTTTGGAAAACATCTTATCCCATCACGTCCACCATGATACACACATAAAAGTATCATGTTGTTTTTGTTCCAGCAATGCATATATGTTTTCCTTTTTACCGTCATTCTACAATTTGGCCCTTTGAAACAAATTAGAGTACAACGTTGAAACTTGCTTATACACATTCGCAAGGGCATATTTGACTGACTTTCTATTATTTAACTTACAGAGGAACATATAATTTCTGAAGCTTTAAATGTAATATGAACTGATAAATATGGAATATTTTACCAGTATGCAACCTGTACCTTTGTATTGTCGAGTTGTGTATGTAAAAAATATCACGCGAAACTAAGGTCGAGCGTGATGTGGTGTACATACTCAACGTGAAATATTACAAACCTACAGATTTCATACTGATATTATATATATATTCCTTTTATTATATACCCTTATTTGACTCCCAAATAAATAAGCACTAAATCAATAATGAATAGTGAAATGTGATATAAGCAATTACGTCACAATAAACCGCAACATCGAACAAATGTTTACATTTTCAAGCGCCATGATCGATTTTGTCAGATAAAGAATTATTTAGTTTAAAAATCTTTGAAGGACTTAAAACAATAAGCAAAATTTGGACGAGAACAAAAGATGCTGGAAGTGTTTTCCGTGGTATTCAATATGTAACGACTAGGATTTGAAAGTGTTTCATTCTTATACCACAGCAACGAGCTTTGTTCCCATCGAATCATAGGGTCAGGCTTTAATCAGAAAATAGGACAGATTGTTGCAAATGGATATTTAAATTGGGACAGCTGAACGGTGTGTACACCTTTTCGCTCCTAAAAAAGGTAGTATTTTGCTTGTTCAATTTACATTGTATATCCGCAATGTCTTTCTATTATTTTATTTTGTTCTTTCACATTTTTGACGATTTCATATTATTTTTATTTGTAAAGGCCGTGAAATCAATGATTATATTTAAAGAAAGAAAGTCATTGGAGTCAACAAATCTTAATTTTTGAAAATAACTCGGTTTGAAATCGGCCATTTTGAAACGAAGGAACTACCGGAAGCTGGAAAAATACAGAATCGGAAAATCGGACAATGTCCAATACCAATGGTATCATACTACGTCACGAGCACCGACCAAAAAGATCCATCCCGGACTTTTTTTTGTAAATAAACCCGTCGCTTCAAAGGTAAACTTTAATGTTTCTGTTTGAAAACTTCGTAGCTGAAAATTGTTTTGTAGCGCAACAAATATTCGTTAGTCTCAATATTATTATTCCGAGAAGCATTTACTGTGAGATGAGCCAGTTTATGAGATCATTCGGTTTTAATGTGTTTTTTTGAGAGATCCATCTAGGACTCAGGCCAAAAACAACACACATCGATGCCGAGTTCTGCCGATGCAGCCCTTCATTTTTGTAGCCGATTGGAGCGGAGTGTTAGATACATTATTAAAGTCATTTTCGACATTTGATTTATGCACAAATCGTGCTAGTTTGTCCAATTTCGAGTAAAACAGTAAAAAGATCCATCTGGGACACGAGTGAAAAATAGATCCATCTGGGACTCGGTTCATATACCCTTATTCCCGCAGGCGTCAGTTAAATTCCATATAAAGGTGTGAACGAAAATAAACTGAGCTAATCATTGATTTGTTGAAGATGTCAAAATTAACGCGTAAGATTACTAATGGAGTTACTATTTTTCGTTTACTTTTGTTCGTTACAGTTCAAACATGAAGAAGAAATCCAATTTAACTTTGGCCAAAAAGAAAGATTTTCGAAAACAAAAACAGTACAGACAATTAATAAAAGCACCGGAACATCAGCTAAAGATATCAATTACATCAATTTTCAAAAAAAGAAAACACATCTCCATAATTACTCCTGTAAAATCACCAAGAACAAAGACATTTAATTACAATACTCCATCAAAGTCTCCCAACCGGAAAATATTTCGTCAGCTGTTCACTTCTGAAGGCGGTATGTATTAAAAATTCCGTTTGTATAATTTATTATTTTTCAAGAATGTCAAAAATATTAAACATGTTGTTACTGTTTTTGTTTTTATGACATTCAGACAAAGATTATGATATGAACTACTAGTATATTGAGAAACTAGGGAGCCTAGTAAAGGGTTATAAAGTTTTAATTCTTCGCCGTGCAGCTATGATATAAACAGATACACAGGTTGCAGAAGACAACAAACTGCTAAAGAGAACATAAAGAATAAACACTACGATTAGTAAAAGACTTCATTAGTTTATATATTTTTATCATCCCTGCCAGGATATTTTAATGGAATAGACTCCATTGCAAAAAGTGAGCACATATACATTATAAATTGGCATATATTTTGCGGTAAGAAAAAAAATCTATAAATAATCGAAAATTATTCGGTTGTGTCAAACCGTTAATCGATTACAATTTTGGTTCCGATTCCCATAACTTATATCTTTTGCCTCGTATATTTTTAAGTTTGTTGTCAAATGAGTCAATATAAAATATAAGATAAAATTTAATAAAGGAAATATTTAATGCAGATGAGTTGGGAATCCCGCCAGAAATGTTACTGCCATACACATCCCAAGATGTTCCGACGCCTGATACCTACTCTAGTACTTCGCAATCAAGTGGAGCATCTGGCAACCGTACGTATGCCCCAAAAGCATCTTTTTTTTACAAATTAACATTTATACATATATTAAAATAAAGCTAATATGTATGAATGGAATTGAAAATAACATTTTACAACTGTTTACAAAAGCGGTTTTGTCACTTCGAGGTCAATGTCACAGCTTAATGTCAAAGGTCACAAAATTTACACATTCTTTGGTATTTTGAGTGTTTGCTAGTTGTTTTCATAATAATTTAACAAATATATTAAATACCTCCCCCCCCCCCAAAAAAAAAAAAAAGATTCACAGATATATAACTGGGTGTGTAACTCTAAGGTCAAGATCATAGGACCTTGCGTTTTCGCAGAGGATTTTAAGTTTCATTAAATTACATGTTATGTCCGCTGTTTCTTTCATGCTTGAATCGAAACAATAAACTCGTAACTTTCACATATCGTGTAATGATACAATGGTTATTCGTTTGTTTACTTATCATTTGGCTTAAACTCATACTTGTATTTCAATAAGTCAGTTAATATTGGTCTTACTTTGTGTCTTTAATTATAGTAGTTTAAACAGAGTAAGTTTATTTCTTATAACACTATTATTGCATATTTACCTTAACACAGCATTACTCAGTCGCTAATGAAACATCTCGATTTCAAGAAGAAGGAATGGTGATAAAAAGTATCTTTAATTAAGAACCTATTCAAATTATGTACCGGTTTTTTAACTTCAGACAAGGTTTTGAACCCGAGTCGCACAGAAATCCATAAAGCTACAAATATGCCAGTCAAATCACACGGAATTCAGTCGGTTTCCACACTGCCGAATGTTGCTGCATTATCTCTTTTTGTATTTAATTAAGATCTCTGCCTAGAAATGAGAAAGCACGGACGTTAATTTCAGTGCCTGAAAAGAAGAAACAAATGCGAAAAGACAGCATATATTTTCCTTTTATTGACCGATTTGAAATCAAAATATTGTTTATTGAAAGTTCTGGAAAAATACATTAGAAAACATTGATTCATCTTCATTTATTAAGATATATGCCGCGCAATGTTAATTCATTAAACGCGGTTGCTTATTTGACGGCCCGAAAAGAAGAAATAACTGCGATAGAAGAATACTTATTTTAAATATTCTAGCCGGTGATGCGGTCACTCGTTTGGTTGTTCTTAAATACTGAGTCAGAATATTTATTGATTTTATTAAGTCAATACCATTATAAAATATTATGTCTGATTAATTGATTTATACATACCCAACCTCTTTAAATATTTAACAGATTTAAATTTGCGATTTATATTCAGATCATTTTGACGTCTGCTGAAAGGCACATGATAAAAAAATTAACTGGACCCTTGGCGAACCTCAAGTTTGGCGCGTGCGCCGTATGACGTCATTTACCCGCATGCTGTTTTATTTACAATCAATATAGTGGAGAATAACCAGTCAATAAATTTGATACATACTTATGGAAAGCCAGAGCTGTCTTATATTGTTGTTTTCGAATGTATTCAACCGCTTTGGTATTATATCAGTTCATTTCTATAATATATAAAACCAAAACATGCATTTATTGAACCAATACTCATTATATTTGCAATGACCCTGCCCCCCATGCCCCAGCATGATCCGTCCCTGCCCTAGCCTGCAATGACCGTTCCCCAGCATGATCCGTCCCTGCCCCAGTCTGCAACGGCCCTTCCCCAGTGTGATCAGCCCCTGCCCAAGCTCGTGTATCCCCTTTACATTTATTTGTCCCACCCAAGACCCTAATCCCATCCCTCCCCTTTGAATTCCGTGTATAATTATGAATAGCATTATTGTTGTTGATAACAACCGTGATGTTGCTTTATTTCTTCGGTAATATAACTGATATTCGAGGAAACTCACCTCGGTTTACTCATAAATATTGTTCTGCATTATTTCCATGACTTTATTAAGTATTACTTCATTTAATAACGCTGTAATCGGTAAAATAAATACATTTATTGTTTAAAGTCGCCGCCATTATTGATTTATATGGGCGCTGCCATATTGAATTGCATTAACCAATCGCGTTATCGGATTTCTGGACAATTGTGATTATCCAATCAGAGAACGATATTCTGGACAATTGTCCAGAATCGTCCGCTAAGTTCCTTAAAAGGCAAAATTTGAATTTTAACGCGGTTCTCAGAGGCTAGCTTCCGTGCTGTTAAGCCACGTCACTTTGTGTCAGGTATATTCCCATTTTCCGTTAGGATCTGTCACCAAAAATCGGTTATTTTATCATTATTTAAGCAGATTATAGTGCGGCATTATTTAAAGTGTATCTTAATACCGTGATCGCGGGGTTGGACCGCTTTGAGTGTGGTGAATGCGCTTATCTTTTATTTGCGCTGTGAAGACACATGCGGGGTTGGACCGCTAGTGTGGTGAAGGCGCGACCTTTTAGTTAATTAGAATTCTTATTTGTGCTGTGAAGGCACAGTGCGGGGTTGGACCGCTAGTGCGTGTGAAGGCACACCTTCATTTATCAATCCTTATTTGCGCTGTGAAGACACTTGGTCTCGGTTTAGGCACATTATTTAATATCCGTTTTTGCGACGTGCAGGCGCGTTGTAGAGATCGCTATATCGTTATTTACCCTCGTTATTTAACCCCCTTTCCCTCCCCATTTCCCCCGGTGACAGATCCCTGTGCCCCTTCCCTCCCCCTTACCTCCCCCTTTAGTTCGTCCTCGTGTTTATTTTGCTTAATTGTGCATTTGTCTTCTGTGCAATTTATAATTTGTGCATTTATCGTGAACTTGCTTTGCATATTCACTCTTATGAATAAATGTTGTTATCGTGTGGATTAAATGAATAATTAAAATTATATTATATTTAAACTTATACATGGTGTTCGTTTTCTAGTTAATAGGTTATATTTACGCTACCAAATCGCTACCAAAAATTATATAAAGTCTGAGATCAAGATTTGTCCGCCGGCTTATTAACTTTCTTATAGCTTTCGTGTGACTTTACTATAGTTGGGACGCCACAAAATTGGTGGCAGCGGTGGGATAATTTTCTCTTACTAGTGTCTTGTGCTTCCCAAATAAAGTAACAAAGCTATAAATAGCTACTTGACCCAAGATGGCTTCTGGTGACGAAGCAGATATGTCCCTTAATGTACTTTATGATGATCAAGATCGTGAACTTAATTATCAAGCCCCCGACCCGGAAGTTTGCAACACCCATGAAGGACGTCCCCCGCCCGTTTTAATAGGAAAAAGCTCTGAGAACCCGTCCTTCAGCCCAAGGCGTGATTCGAACTTCGTGGCCCAGTCCCCTAGTGGCGAAATATTATTTCGTGTTGATAGAAACCCCCAGAGATCTGCTGATCATTTAGACCGAGCCCCTCCCACATTAGAAAATGACGAGCGTGTCGCGTTGCTACAGAAACAAGTAGATTCTCTAAAATCGGATTATGCCGATCTTTTAGCCAGAATGAAGGAACAAAACCGACGTTTCGTTCTTAGTGAACAGAATTTTAACCGAAATAACATTGAGGTTCATCGCAGTGTTAGTGCCCCCTCCCACCACGAAAGATACGCCCCTGCACGCGACCCTATGCCTTATTATGACCGTCGCGAGAGATCTGTCTCGCCTGGAAGAGAACCTGTTAGTTATTATAACAGAGATTATTTATATGAACCGAGAACTCGCTATGATAACGGAAAATCTCGGGACCGAATTAAAATTAATTCATACGACGGAACTACGTCATTCAGAGACTATTTAGTGCAATTTGAAATTGCCGCCCGTACCAATGACTGGGACGCCCGAATGCGTGCCGCCATGCTCGCTTGTAATCTTAAAGGAAACGCGCAAGCATTCCTTAGTGATTTACCCACTGATGTTAGAATTGATTATTCCCAATTAGTGACCGCCCTCTCTAACCGGTTCGATCCCCAAGATCAAGTAGATCTGTTTAGAGCCCAAATGAAACAGAGGCTAAGAAAGAAAGACGAATCTTTCCCCGCCCTAGCCCAGGATATCAAAAGGCTAACACGTCTTGCATACCCTACTGCCTCTCTTGAATTAGTCGACACTCTTGCCCTGGAATGCTTTGTCGGCGCTCTTAATGACGCACGAATGGAATTTCACTTATCACAAGTAAGGCCCAAATCTGTCGACGACGCGGTTCGGCTTGCGACCAATTATGAAGTTAATTTTCATAACTATGAAAGACGCCTTAAAACTTCTCACCCGTTAGGCCTAAGGCAACAGTGTATTGACCTTCCGAATAACCCCCTCCCTTCCCCGGAAATTGAGGACCGTACCTCAGAAAGACTCTCCCATATAGAAGGTTTATTGAGAGAAATGACTGTTAATAAGAAACAGAATAATGATAAACGGAAGTCGAACGATTATCACAATAAAACGTGTTATTATTGTGGTGAAACAGGACATTTCTTTAGGAACTGTCCTGCTCTTAAGAATACAAGACCGAATACCCTCTGTGATAGCGGTAACCGTGAATCAAGCGCGCCGAATTTACCCAAAAGCTTGTTAAACACCGGTAAGACCGGTAATATCCCGAAGTCGGAAAACTTTTATTAGCTGACACCGCGGGTCGGGTATCAGCTAAGTTAGACAATTGTGAGAGTAGACCCCAAAATTTTGACGATGAATTTCAAAATCGCGTGTTAAATTTTAATGCGCAGAAAACAGAAATTATGCAAAATAATGGATTATTTTTGCCGATTGATATTAATGGTGTGAAAACGCACGCTTTAATTGACACAGGCAGTACTATAACTGTTTTGAATAGAGCAACGTTTCTTAAAATTTCGGAGAAGAATAGGCCCGAAATAAATGTTGGAACAAATAATATAAGAATGGCAAATGGTGACGTTTCTCCAACATACGGAATTGCCAAGTTCTCTATCAAAGTTGACGGAATTGAAATTACGCATAACCTAGTTATCGCCGACATCGAAACTCCCGTCATTATAGGTTTTGATTTTATTTATGAACATGATTGTTATGTCAAAGCAAGAGAATGTGCAATGTACATCGGAGGAAAATGCGTCCCGTGTATTTTAGAAACACAACTTAATGCTACATATCGGATACGATTAGACAGCAGCGTATCAGTACCGCCGATGTCCGAAATGATCATTCCCGCGAAAATTGAAAACAAAAGCAACATTTTCCCACACGTTTCAGGGTTCCTAATTGAGCCTGATCCCGAGAGTTACTTAACTAAAAGAGGCATATTAGTGGCCCGATCCCTCGTTAATCCTAGTGCCGATAAAATTCCGCTTAGGATTATAAATTTGTCCGACAACCGCAGAAGCTTTATAAAGAATCTACGCCGCGCTCGGCGAACTGTCAGAAAATGTATGTTTATCGGGACGAGATACCCCCTTCCTGCCATGTGAGGAACGATGTTAATGAGCTTCCAGAACACTTGAAGCCCGTGTGGCAAAATAGTATTGAAAATCTAAATGAAAACCAGAACAAGTATTTTTCGACTTGTTGATTAAACATGCAAATGTTTTTGCCAGATCTGGATCTAGGTGAAGTTAAGCTCGGTGCAGCATCGTATACATACCGGCGATCATCCCCCAATTAAACAAGCACCGCGTAGATTACCATTGCACAAACGAGAAATAGTGAAACAAGAAATTGGAATCCATGTTGGAAAACGGGATTATTGAACCTTCGACCAGTCCCTGGTCGAGTAGCATAGTCTTAGTGGAGAGACCGAATAAGGCTCCGCGTTTCTGTATTGATTATCGGCAATTAAACGAATGCACTCGCAAAGATTCATACCCATTACTACGAGCCGACGATATTTTTGATACCCTCCAAGGCAGTTGTTTATTTAGTGTAGCTGACTTACAATCAGGATTTTGGCAAGTCAAAATGCATCCCGACGACGCTGAAAAGACCGCATTTGCTTCCCCCTTAGGATTATTCCATTTCCTTAAACTTCCCTTCGGAGTTTGTAATGGGTTATCTACGTTTCAGCGGCTCATGGAGCACGTGCTCGCTGGTCTAAACTGGGAGATATGTCTTTTGTATATTGACGATTGTATTGTATTCGCTAAAACGTTTGAGGAACATCTTGAAAGGTTAGACGCCGTACTTACACGAATAAAAGCGCACGGTTTAAAGATATCTCCCAAGAAATGTCATTTCTTTCAGACAGAAGTTCGTTTTTTAGGCCATATAGTTTCTGAAAAGGGTGTGGCTACCGATGACTCTAAAGTCGACGCAATTAAAAATTGGCCGATACCTACAACTGTTAAGCACGTGCGAAGCTTTTTAGGAATATGCAGTTACTATCGGAAATACATTAAGTCTTTTGCTGATATAGCGAGACCTCTAAATAAATTAACTGAGAAATCAGTTCATTTTACCTGGACGCAAGAGTGCCAAAATTCATTTGATACGCTTAAGTCCGCCCTTACATCAGCCCCTATCTTAGCATATCTTATTTTAGGGCAACATTTTATCTTAGACACTGACGCATCTCTAGAAGCATTAGGAAGTGTCCTTTCCCGAATTCAAGATGGAAAAGAACGAGTCATAGCCTATTATAGCAGAGCATTTACTCGTCCTGAGCGAAATTACTGTGTGACCCGTCGGGAGCTTCTTGCTATAGTAGATAGTGTAAAACACTTTCATCATTATCTCGCTGGAACTAAAACGGTCATTCGCACTGACCACGGATCGTTGACATGGCTTATGAGATTTAAATACCCGGAAGCCCAGCTCGCGCGCTGGATTGAGACTCTGTCTAATTATGATTATGAAATAATATACCACCCTGGCAAAATGTCGAGTAATGCCGACGCTTTATCCCGTCGCCCTTGCGAGTCCTGTAAATATTGTGACAAAAGAGACGAGAATGAGATTCTCGCTTCTTCTAAAGAGAATGAAGCTATTACCAAACTGAGACAAATTGTACTAAGAAATAGTAACCCTGACAATGAGATTGAAGATGCTCCCCTTGGTAACTCCTGGCTGTCTGCCAAAACACCATCAGAGTTAAAAACTCAACAAAGTAATGACCCAAACATTAAGGTGGTAGTCCAGTGGAAACTGAATTCCCCCAATAAGCCCAATTGGAATGAAATTTCCCACCACTGTGCTACAATAAAATACTACTGGCATCAATGGGACCGGCTTGTTTTAATAAATGATGTCCTATATCGTGAATGGTATGAACCCGATACCTTGATTCCCCGCCACCAGTTAGTATTGCCCGAAAAACTGCGCCCTGAAGTCCTAAATCTTTTGCATGATAATGTTTGCTGTGGTCATTTGGGTATCCGTAAAACAATTGCCCGAGTTCGAAGTAGATTTTATTGGGTTGGGTATAAAAGTGATGTAACTAAAAAATGTGAAGAATGTCCAACGTGTCAAGCGCGAAAAATGCCCCCTGTTCCACCAAAAGCCCCATTACAACCCTATGTTGTAGGAATACCCATGGAAAGACTTGCAATTGATATTTTAGGACCATTAACAGAAACCTATTCTGGGAACAAATATATTTTAGTCATTACCGACTATTTCACCCGCTGGTGTGAGGCGTATCCCCTTAAAGATATAACAGCGCGGTCTGTTGCTAAACCCCTTATTGAAGACTTCATTGCAAAATTTGGTGTCCCCGGTCAGATTCACACAGACATGGGTACCCAGTTTGAATCTGAACTTTTCCAGTGTTTGTGTAAAACCTTACAAATTGAAAAAACCCGTACAACCCCTTTTCACCCTATGTCTGATGGTCTAGTGGAGTCCCTAAACAAAACAGTGGCTGAAATGCTCAGTAAATATGTAACCCCAAACCAAAGAAATTGGGATGAGATACTGCCCCTTGCCATGATGGCCTATAGAAGTTCCAAACATGAAAGTCTCAACATGACCCCTAATATGATGATGCTAGGACGAGAAGTAGACTTGCCTATTGACCTCCTTTTCCCTCCTCCCTGAAGAAACCAGCCCCTCCCAGACCCCAAATGATTATGTGCAGTCTTTAATAGAAAAAATGAGCAGTTTACATGGCTTCGCTCAAGAGAAACTGGTGGAGTCCTGTAAAAAACAAAAGCGTCTATACGACCGTAAAATAAGCAAACACTCCCTCCATGTTGATGACCCTGTATGGCTTAGGATTTTCACTAATTCAAAAGGCCTGTCTAAAAAGTTATCGTTAAACTGGGATGGCCCATATAAGGTTACAAATAAAATTTCTGATGTTACCTATCAAGTGCAGAAATCCCAAAAGTCCAAACCCAAAATAGTACATTTTAATAGGCTGAAACCTTATAAAGGATCCTTGCCTGATAACTGGTTCCGCCGGTAAGATTATCACCTCCATCCACATTGAAACTGATGTATCTAATATTTTTTTATTCAGAAAAATGACGAAAAGACCATTTCCTCCACCCTTGATGTCAATTCTTCCGAAACCATCCGTGTCATTACTGAGGAAGCTAGACCCAGGCTACAATTGTCCAACATGTGGAAAGACCTACATGCATGAAGAATCCTTGTCCCGGCACATCAGAACTGACCATAGTCTCAAAGATCCTCTAAAATGTCCCCACTGCATGTATCGTGTGTCCCCATCCAGGGGGTCTTACATGAAAATACATCTCCGTAAGAGACACCCGGAAGCATCTCCTCTATCCTCCTCTGCCATATTCGACGAATCCAGCTTAGATCCAACCTTTAACATAGATGATGCCCTAGAGTCTTCAGCCGTTGACTCCTTTCTGGCCAGTTTGGAGAGTTGTGCCTCATCCTTGAGCAGTGCTCCAGTATTGGAATCGTCTTCATCGTCCTCCTCCACCACGTCCTCCTCCACCACATCCTCCTCGTCCTCAAGTTCCAGCAGTTCTTGTGATAGTGCATCAGTATCTTCAGCCGGTACTACTGTGCCCCCAACCCCATCCCAGACCCAGCCAGAGAAACCCTTCCCACCAGTTGCTCCTATTGCGTCCTCCTCCTGCGCCGTGCAAACGTCCCCTCCCTGCCCTGAAGACCCCACATTCCTATTCCTTGGCGCTCCGTGCCTGGACGTCACTGACCCAAATGCCCTGTTAGTCTCGTCCTTTCGTGACCAGGCCCTCTTGTCTGCAGATGCATCCCACATCCAATTCACACCCCTTAAAGTGGCCGCAGTCCAGAGAGAGGAAGTTGTGTCCCTCCCTGACGGCACCACCTACACTCTCCGAACTGTAATTATTGGAGAACCCCGTCCCCTTTCCCTCAGGTCAGTCCAAACCCAGTGTGATCCCCTCCCTTAGACCCGTGTAACCTACATATATATGTACCCCTGTGTGTTCACCCTCTCCTACCTCTTTACCATACTGTACCGTATCATGCCCAATCCTCCTCACCCGACCAATAGTTTTTTTTTATATAATGAAATATTATAGTGTTTGTTAACTCCAGTGTGATCCCTGTCCCTTTATCCTTCTAGCATTCCTGTGTGCCCCTCCCCCACCTTTTTAATAGTGTACATGTGTTTTCCTTATTTGTCATAGCCCCTCCAATCCTACAGTGTTAATGAGAACCCACAGTAGTACCCGACTGTTGAAATATCATTCAAGGAAAACCGTGGACTTCTACCAGTGTCATTCATTAATGGAAAATCCATGAACTTTTACAAGTGTTATTCATTAAAGGAAAATGCAAGGACTTTTACGAGTGTTATTAATTCAAGGAAAATCCAAGGACTTTTATTAGTGCTATTTAGTGTTGAATAGTTATACATTAGAACTATTAATTAATAGGAAACACATGGACTTTTACAAGTGTCATTCATTAAAGGAAAACCCAAGGACTTTTACAAATATTATTCAGTGTTTTTACAAATGTTATTATGTGTTGGTGTATTATCAATAGTTATTGATTATAACTATTAACTAATTGTTGTGACTTTAAAATAATACATGTATTGGGAACAGGAGTATTCACAAGGACAATTTTGTTTATTACTTGTTAACGGTTTAATGGTATCAAGTTGTACCAAAATATGAGTATAACAATTATTTCAATTGTTGTAATATATGCTTATCATTATTCATTATGTTGTGATATATTATAATTATTCAAATGCTGATATTCTGTAGAAATTTAAGAGACATACATTTAACTGATTTGTTCGGATTATCCAAATTAGAAGTGTGCTTAAAATTGTTACTTTGAGATGGTATATTCCAATTTATGTAAGAAAATTTTTATTATATCAGTATTTATTATGTAAATACATTGCATAAAATGTTAATGCAATTAATTGATATATTTTATTTATTTGCAATTGATTTTTACAATTATTTATGTTTCAGCCTAATAACACTTAACTAATATTTGCTCAGTTGGTCTTTTACACCACATTGTGTTCATCAGTATTTTAAATGATCTCAATGCATTTAACTGTTAATATAATATTGTTATGTTTGCCAGATATATTATTTAATATACTATTTTATTTTAACTTATATTATTTCCATAGGTGCCATCATGAATTTACCTTTTAAATGTGTTCAATTGAATTGCTTATTTATTATTGTTATGTTGTTAAATTATTAGTCATGCAATGTGATAAACTTGCTTGTTGCTGTTAATTGTAACTTTTACAGTGTTGTGTAAATGATAGATTGAAAGAACCATTAACATTTATTTATTTAATTTATTGAAACTATTTCAAGTTCGAGGACGAACTTATTTTAAAACGTGGGGGGTAATGCAATGACCCTGCCCCCCCATGCCCCAGCATGATCCGTCCCTGCCCTAGCCTGCAATGACCGTTCCCCAGCATGATCCGTCCCTGCCCCAGTCTGCAACGGCCCTTCCCCAGTGTGATCAGCCCCTGCCCAAGCTCGCGTATCCCCTTTACATTTATTTGTCCCACCCAAGACCCTAATCTCATCCCTCCCCTTTGAATTCCGTGTATAATTATGAATAGCATTATTGTTGTTGATAACAACCGTGATGTTGCTTTATTTCTTCGGTAATATAACTGATATTCGAGGAAACTCACCTCGGTTTACTCATAAATATTGTTCTGCATTATTTCCATGACTTTATTAAGTATTACTTCATTTAATAACGCTGTAATCGGTAAAATAAATACATTTATTGTTTAAAGTCGCCGCCATTATTGATTTATATGGGCGCTGCCATATTGAATTGCATTAACCAATCGCGTTATCGGATTTCTGGACAATTGTGATTATCCAATCAGAGAACGATATTCTGGACAATTGTCCAGAATCGTCCGCTAAGTTCCTTAAAAGGCAAAATTTGAATTTTAACGCGGTTCTCAGAGGCTAGCTTCCGTGCTGTTAAGCCACGTCACTTTGTGTCAGGTATATTCCCATTTTCCGTTAGGATCTGTCACCAAAAATCGGCTAGTTTATCATTATTTAAGCAGATTATAGTGCGGCATTATTTAAAGTGTATCTTAATACCGTGATCGCGGGGTTGGACCGCTTTGAGTGTGGTGAATGCGCTTATCTTTTATTTGCGCTGTGAAGACACATGCGGGGTTGGACCGCTAGTGTGGTGAAGGCGCGACCTTTTAGTTAATTAGAATTCTTATTTGTGCTGTGAAGGCACAGTGCGGGGTTGGACCGCTAGTGCGTGTGAAGGCACACCTTCATTTATCAATCCTTATTTGCGCTGTGAAGACACTTGGTCTCGGTTTAGGCACATTATTTAATATCCGTTTTTGCGACGTGCAGGCGCGTTGTAGAGATCGCTATATCGTTATTTACCCTCGTTATTTAACCCCCTTTCCCTCCCCATTTCCCCCGGTGACAGATCCCTGTGCCCCTTCCCTCCCCCTTACCTCCCCCCTTTAGTTCGTCCTCGTGTTTATTTTGCTTAATTGTGCATTTGTCTTCTGTGCAATTTATAATTTGTGCATTTATCGTGAACTTGCTTTGCATATTCACTCTTATGAATAAATGTTGTTATCGTGTGGATTAAATGAATAATTAAAATTATATTATATTTAAACTTATACATGGTGTTCGTTTTCTAGTTAATAGGTTATATTTACGCTACCAAATCGCTACCAAAAATTATATAAAGTCTGAGATCAAGATTTGTCCGCCGGCTTATTAACTTTCTTATAGCTTTCGTGTGACTTTACTATAGTTGGGACGCCACATATTAATCCACGCGTACAATATATTATACGGACTCGTCGATATATGAAACCAATATAACTTTATGTAGATTCAGCCTTGCTATGTTTGTATTGGAAACTGTATTGAATGAAACCAGTATGTTCAAATGTGAATTCACATTTTAATATATACAACCAACTGCCTTTGTATAGAACCAACTTGCGCATATATAAATATATTTTTGAATTGTATTTAACGAATGTGTTAATATTTAAAACCGAATTAGACATACATAAATCCAACTGTCCTTATGGGGAACGAGAGTAGCATTATATTATATCATTTTCACAATATATGAAAGTAAACTTTCATATATAAAACCGAATAAGAAATATATATGCTCGTTTTGTAATTGTATGAAATAACGTTATGCATATATTGTTCTGATTTATCAGTGCATGGCGTCTTCTGCATGCATAGCCGGTGTCGAAGTAAAATACATCTCCCAACAAATAGTCTCGTCAATATAATGACAAGCTGGTTTCAAATAACGAAGAACGGTACGACACATTGTCGAAACGGATATATATAAAGAATTATTGTATCCATACATTGATCTTACGTTTAATATAAGAACGTTTTCAGTTAATATAATGTTAAATGAAATAAAAGCAATGCATTTCGGTTAAGTATAATGATAGCTGCTCTTATTGTATATCAAACCGAACATATATATTTCTTATTCGGTTTTATATATGAACAGTTTACTTTGAATATATTGTCAAAATGATATCATATAATGCTACTCTCGTTACACACAAGGACAGATGGATACATATATGTCTACTTTGGTTTGATAAAAAGATGCAGTCATTAAATACAATGTCAATATGAACTGATATATTGCAACATTGGTTACACATTTGAATGGTTGGTTCAACGAATGATGAATCGAAATAATATAAGTATTACTCGATTTCATACAAGGACGAAGCGAATATTGGTTACACATTTGAATGGTTGGTTCAACGAATGATGAAGCGAAATAATATAAGTATTACTCGATTTCATACAAGGACGAAGCGAATATATATATTTCTTCTTCGGTTTTATATATGAACAGTTACTTTCATATATCGTGAAAATGATATAATATAATGATACTCTCATTCCACATAAGGACAGTTGGATTTATGTATGTCTAATTCGGTTTTAAATATAAATACATTCGTTAAATACAATTCAAAAATATATTTATATATGCGCAAGTTGGCAGTATACAAAGGCAGTTGGTTGTATATATTAAAATGTGAATTCATATTTGAACATACTGGTTTCATTCAATACAGTTTCCAATACAAACAAAGCAAGACTGAATCTATACAAAGGTATATTGGTTTCATATATCGACGAGTCCGTAAAATATATTGTACGTGTGAATTAATATAATGAGTTTTGGTTCAATAAATACATGTTTTGGTTTTATATATTATAGAAATGAACTGATATAATACCAAAGCGGTTGAATAAATTCGAAAACAACAAGATAAGACAGCTCTGGCATTCCATACATACTTGCTGAATTGATGTAATCTTTTGGACTCGGACACTAAGGTAAGCGTTTTTACTGACCGTGATGATGGATTACGGATCAATGTCACGAAAAGGCTTTTATTCGGGTGGCCGAATATTTACGTACCGGCCAACATTACGTACTCTGCCAGTTACCCGCATGCTGTTTTATTTACAATCAATATAGTGGAGAATAACCAGTCAATAAATTTGATACATACTTGCTGAATTGATGTAATCTTTTGGACTCGGACACTAAGGTAAGCGTTTTTACTGACCGTGATGATGGATTACGGATCAATGTCACGAAAAGGCTTTTATTCGGGTGGCCGAATATTTGTCAACATTACGTACTCTGCCTGTATGTTCAGTGATATTTATATTCAAGTTAAATAATTCGTATATATTAAATGCTTTATGGGAATAAAACTTGTAATTGGTAAGCGCTCGACGAAACCGAGTCCCAGATGGATCTATTTTTCACTCGTGTCCCAGATGGATCTTTTTACTTTTTTACTCGAAATTGGACAAACTAGCACGATTTGTGCATAAATCAAATGTCGAAAATGACTTTAATAATGTATCAAACACTCCGCTCCGATCGGCTACAAAAATGAAGGGCTGCATCGGCAGAACTCGGCATCGATGTGTGTTGTTTTTGGCCTGAGTCCTAGATGGATCTCTCAAAAATCACATTAAAACCGAATGATCTCATAAACTGGCTCATCTCACAGTAAATGCTTCTCGGAATAATAATATTGAGACTAACGAATATTTGTTGCGCTACAAAACAATTTTCAGCTACGAAGTTTTCAAACAGAAAAATTAAAGTTTACCTTTGAAGCGACGGGTTTATTTACAAAAAAAGTCCGAGATGGATCTTTTTGGTCGGTGCTCGTGACGTAGTAAGATACCATTGAATACGGAATTATTAATCAGACGAGTTGTATCAATTTTTGCGGATTAACTATGCTAAAATGAGTAATAGGTATATGATAAATTGTCTTTTATCTACTTATTGTAGAGAATGGGTATTAAACAGATTAAATGTGCACGTGGCATATGTCTGCAAATGATTCGTTTTATTCAATAGCTTTGGTGTTGACATCGAACTATTATTGCACTTACCGACGTGTTCGTCCTGTCACGAAAGCGAAAGCAAATTAAGTGTTACAGTACAGTCGCAATTTTACTAATCGCGATTTTACGAAATAACGGTATACTTCGAATAAGGCTGCCGATCCCGTCCGTATTCCTTCTTTATGACATATAAAAAAATGCGATCGAACGAAAATGCGATTTAACGAAAAAATGCGATTTAACGAAAAATGCGATTAAAGGGAAAATGCGATTTAGCGAATACTTATGACAATCCCTTTATCTTATTTACAGTGTAATAAACATGCAATTTAACGAATTTTGATTATCACACCTTTTCGAGCGATATCCGTTTTCTGCAATTATCGACCCAACCAGTTGTTACACGATAAACAACCAGCGAGGTCTTTGCTTGTAACAAACAGTTTGAGTAAAATGTCAAATGTCTAAAATTGTATAAAACACTTGTATTGCTTGTCATTCTACTTCTGCCATTTAATTCTACATAAATTCATTAATAAATAATAATAAGATTCGCGTTATGTGCTATCGAAAACAAATATTACTAGCGAGGTTTACTGGGCAATATATTGTTGAAAGGGTGATTGACGACTGTCGTAATGCCTTGTAAAAACTGTGGACTGAATGAACTTGAATGTTCATGTTATAATAATGTTATACATGTCATTGAAAATTCATAGTGTGATTTATATAATATGTAGTTTGAAGTGTGCTATTTGTTTAGAAGTATTGATTTATTGATGATAACATGTAATTTCAAAATAAAAATAACTAAATCGAACATTTTATTTACATATACCTTGACATATCACAACAATAACACATTACGCCATATAATGACATTTAAGATTTACGACGGTATCAACAACCAAAACTATCAAAAAATGCGATACTACGAAAAATGCCATTTTACGAATAATCGGCTTGATCCGATGTCTATTCGTTAAATCGCGATTGGACTGTATTAATAATACTCAGCAAAGAGAAACATATTACAATTATCAAGTAAAGAGAAACCAAGTAAGAGAAGAATTATCAACCAGATGTTATTTTTACCTATTTCACAATTGGTTCCTGTATATCCTTTTTGACAAGTGCAGTTGTACCCATTCGTATTATCCGCACATGATCCACCATTTCTGCAAGGTGCAGAAGCACATTCATTTATGTCTGAAATGAAACATTTGTCAGTTAAAGTAGAACATGTTGTACATTTTGATGGAGTTTGGAAAACGTTTTCTGTGTCGTTCACCATGACACACAAATTTAAATCAGATAATTTGTGGACAGTTTAGACACCAAAGTATTTTTTTCTGTTATACAACTTATCTAGCATGTTAATTATTTGCTTACATTCTTGCAGATGTTTGGAAGGGCGACACATTGAATGACTATTCGTTAAATACATGAGAGAACAAGAAAACCTTGTTTAGTTATACGTGATAAAATCAACGCACGATCAATTGACTAGATAACATTTCTCTATTCATTCTGAAGAATGTTGACATTCTCCAAGAATTTAATGCGTGCATAAAAATGTCTGTCAATGATTTGTGTTTTGTATACAATTTACAGTCAATTTTATCAGAAATTTACAAATAATTTAGAAATTAACTCACACACCGTCGCAGAACCATCATTTTTAGAATATTTAATAGAGAGATAGAAATTACGAAATTAGTTTTAAACCAGATTTAATGATTACAAGTGTTTTGCAATTATTATTATTATTTAAGGACCCACTACATTCCTATCCTGCTTACGTGTGTTCATTATAACAATCCTTCTGCAGTTTGGTCCGTTGAAACATGCTTATACAACTTTTAAAGAAAACGTTGGTCAGTCATTTATTTTGTAATACCAAGACATTTATATACAAGATATATTTACTAGCGTTTATATTTCTCAGCATTAAGAGCATTAAATGCAAACTTGGAAATTATTTGTCATAGATTCGTTACGTAGTGTGGGTGTTGACATCAAAGTAAAATTATTACACTAACCGTCCGTTACAGAAAATTATTTGTATAATGATTGTTTGGGGAATACGAAACAATTTGTAATCAGATGTATTTGTTACCAGTTTCACAACTTATTCCACTAGGACATGTTATACATGAAGGTAGTTTTGGAAACACAATGATTCGCTCGTTTAAATAAGATGTTGATGTGTTCGCAATGAAAAGTGTTGAATGTGTTGGTTAAAAATCAACAGAAACAAACCAATCCCGTTTTCAATTCTTTAATTGTAATTTAAACAACACATCAAATATTGATTTGATTATGTATTTGCTTTATTCATTGTAGCAATTGTGGTATTCTCAAAGTATTTAATGCTCGCGAGTTAATATCTGTCAGTGTTTTGTTTTGTATCATGTCCAGTCTTTTTCATCATAAGTGTGGACATTGAAACAAGAAGTAAACTAACGGACCTCCAAAACATTATCCTAGTACTAAAAATAGCCAATAGAGAAATACGAAGCACATATAAATAATTCGCTACCAGATGTAATTGTTACCAGTTTCACAATTAATTCCTGTATAGCCTTTTTGACAAGCGCAAATATACCCATTCACTTTATATGCACATAACCCATCATTCTTGCAAGATCCTGATGCGCATTCATTTATGTCTGAAATAATCGTCTGTTCAAACTAGGACATGTTATACATTAATATGATTTAGGACAATAGATAATCCAGAAATATACCCTATAATACACACATCAAATGTTTTTTTTCGAAACAATTAAAACATGTTTTCATTATAAGACTGCCATTTATTCGATTTGTTTTTTGCATGCTTACTGTATACAAATTTGAAAGAGCAACCTGTTGAATTACTTAGTTAATACTATAAATATTTTTGTTTTTCACGAGTACAATGCTTCCTAACAAAATATAAACTAGTTCAAAATAGATGAAAAAGTAACTTTGAAAGCCGCCGAACAGACAAAAAGAAACAAATATAGCAGGTTCGGTTTGATTGAGCCTGTAATTGAAAATGCATATTACTCCCCACGCCGCCTAGACCTGGCAACTCAATATAAAAAAAGTCAAACCTGTATTGGCTGGGATAATAAAACCATCTATCTTTAAATTAGCCGAAATAGTTAAACAAAAGTAATTTTAGAAATAATTATGATATTGCCTCTACCTGGAAGCGAACCCGCATCGTCACGGCGACTGCGCCTAGCCCTGCAATCCCGACGACGCAAATACCGGGACAACCTCAGAAAGTTTGATCGAATAGCCCTTATAAACCTTATCATCACTGCATGACATCCGTAACGGATTATTTTACTGATAACAGTAATGACTATATGTACGGAAGACTTTTTTACGGCCGCCTCACTGCACAAATAGAAGTTCTATAAGCATATTAATTAATCGTGCTCAACGACATTAGTTGTAGTACTAGCAAAAGTAGTAGTAGTAGTAGTAGTAGTAGCATTAGAAGTAGTGGTAATAGTAGTAGTAGTAGTAGTAGTAGTCGCGAAGCGACCCGAGCGTTAAGCTCGTCTTAAGGTCGCAGGAATGCCCATTCACTAAGGAGAAAAAAGGTTGTCCACTTCGTTTGCGCTGGTTTCCGGTTGTGCACAGCATAAAGCAATGTAAACACGGGAAAAAACCTGACCGGTAAAAACTTACGGCAAAGTATTGTTTTTACAAATTTTGTAATTGACTTTATTTTTATAAATTGCTAATGGCAAAATATCTTTAAAAATTAAAACTTATTATTCGGTAGCATTGTTATCGGACTAGCATTTTGGAAAGCTAAAAAACTAAATCGTCTGTTTAGAGAGTAGGTTGTCGTTCGTTGTAACCAATAGCAATATACTAGCAATCGGCCATTTTGAGAAATTAGACTGAAGAAGTCAAGTTGAAAACTACTGAATGGTAGCTTGTCAGTGGATTATTAGGCCTTTAAATTCAAAGGAGCATACGGCCCATCGACGGAACAATCAGATGCATGGAGTTTTTCTTGAAAACGATATGTAAGGCTGGTGAGAACCAACTTTTATGTGAAGTTGAATTGTGAACTGGACCTCGCAATGTCACTCAGTCACATTGTGAGACACACTGACCTTAGCGTAGACCAGCGCCACAATTCAGTTTTGTATAAGAGTTTTTTGTCACTGGTCATGTTCATCATTCAGACATGTGAGCTCATGGCAGTCGAAGATATTGTTTGTGAGAGTACTGAACACGAGGTATGAGATTTCTTTTATTTATTCTTATAAAACATATGGCACAAGAGCAAATCTACACCACAGGGGCGTTGAAGACTGACCCTGTTTTCTAAAAAAAAAAGAAACTTGCCGACGCCCCTCCCCCCTAAAAAATGAGGGTCTACACTGGGTCTACAGTGCATAAACATAATGTTTATTGTTTTGGTTGATAGATTGGGATCGTTATCAGTCTATTCACACCAAATTTATGATCAAATACCATGGAATTGGTATATGGATTACAGTCAATAGGCCACAAACATGTCAAATGAGCCACACTTTATTTTGAAAAAGCTCAAATAGGCCTCAAAAATAGGCCACATTTTTATTTTATTTATAAAGTTTTTAGCATCATTGTGTTAATATGTTCTATGTCAGTTTATGATGTTTTATAAAATATTTTTCATGAACAAGTTGCTTCATAGATTGGACATTTTGTACAAAGCAACATGTACCTTTTCCGGATTTTTGTCCAAGACTATCATGACTAAAGAGGTGGGAAAACAATTAACAAAATGTTGCAACAAAAGAAAAGACATCATTTATATGTCAATATGCTCTTTTGATCAATGACCTTAGTCTACAAAAGTCACTCTGTCTACACTAGCACAGAATCAAATATTGATGGTTGCAACATAAGCTGTGTATTTTGCATTGTCCAACATGGAAATTGGTTTAGAAATAAATTTATTTATTTATTAAATATGACACCTTTGACTGCATTAGCACCTCTGACTTTTACTGCAAGTGATGTAAATTGTGATCTTATATACCGGTAACAGTGTGACACCCAGACAAAACTGATTGAATCAACAGCTTGGGTAGGTGTAGAGAAGAGATTATGACTGTAACATAAATTACTTTACTTTATGATGACAGTCCTATTTTTTAAGCAAAAATGACAATCAGATGATGTTTTAATTTGTTCTTGGGTTTCAGGATGACAAGCACAATTTTAGATATCAATTAAGCAATGATACTATTTTTTTAAAAGCTTGTGTAAATCAAAAATCAAAACTAACTCTTTACAGTGATTGCCATATACAATAGACTTACAAGTACTGCCTGAATTGATTTGTGGCCTATTTGACATGGTACCTCCAGAAACAATTTATGTTTTTTTTTTTATATTTTGGCCAAATACATGACAGATTGTCCTAAATGTATGAAATTTCAGGTTTTGTTAATTGTAAATTGTATAGACAATAATTTTCTCAAAGTAACTATTGAGTATTACCTTTTTAATTTTAATACACAGTACTGTAGTATGAGATTTTAAATAAAAGGGAAATTTACCCTTTTACTCTACAGACATGCCTTTTTACCAGTGTGAGACCGGTTTAGATCCAGATTAACTGGCACATCTAATCAGGATCTGCACTGTTCACTTTTCGGTCAGAAATAACCTAATGATTTAAACAAGTGAACATTGCAGATCCTGATCAGACATCATAGATGTGCTGGCTGATCTGAATCTACACAGTTGTTCCATGTCATAAAGGTGTTTACATGGAGGAAAGGGTTAATCTCCAATATATTATCATCAGTTGGGACCAAAAAGTTTGACCAGAAAGCAGAATACATGTGTACCAAGAATAGCATCGAATATCAAGTTAATGCTCATTTTGGGAATTAAAGTGTTCTATTATTACCATATTTTCTGTCATGTGCACATTTCAACATGATTTCATAATCAAAATATGTATGTGAGGTACATGTATAATCAAATACACTATTTACAAGGTGTCTGCTTTGTTTTGTTTTATGTTTGCAAATTTTGTTAAATATTCATGGTATCACTAATAGACTAGATTCTGCAAGTCCAAAAGGGCTCAAAAATAAGTTGAGGTAGGGCCGACAAGATATACTTTTTATTTTGGTACCAAATTAAAGCCTATTATAAGGCCAAACAATCTGGACTGGCCTGCAAAATTTTTTTATTGCGAATCGTCGGAAAATAAGGGGAGATAACTCATGCCAAATCATACAAAAATCAACAAAAAACTGACAAACTCAATGATATGACATATATTATAAAGACTTTTTTTCCGTCTTCATTAAAACTTTGTCAAATAAGTTGCAAGATGCAATTTAAAGTCCAAGGTGAACAACTTATGTATATAATGTGTGAAAAACAAGAGTTATTCCCCTTTATTTTATTGAAAGATGTAAATCACTTATGTCCCATTTTCTTTTGCTAGAAAGTGATATTTCTAGTGAATTTTTAACTTAGAGAAAGGAATTACAGCACAAATTCTCCGAAAAAATCTTGTTAAACACCAATAACCATCCAGGTCACATTATATACATTTAATTTCATACTAAAGACCAAGCCATTTATTACAAGCCAGTTTGACAAACAGGACGTTTTACAGACTCATCGGTGGCAGGAAACGTTCACAAAATGTTATCAACTCTCTTATGGCAATAATACTTATTCAAGGTATTCGCCAAACTTGGTTTGAGTGATTACGACACAAATATATTTAATAACCCGTCAGATTACTTCAGTCAGACTGGAGTTATTGCCCTTTAATGACTCATTTTGACCAAATTAGTAATTAAACGGCAATAACTCTATAGTGACTGAAGCAATCTGACGGGTTAACTCCTCCACATTTTAACTCGCCAATCTTCAACAAACTTGCTTAGAATGTTTAAGGTAAACATATCCAGTTCAGTAACTTGCAGATAGCTTTGATAGATAGTGTCCTCTAATGGCTGTTTTTACCAAATTAGGACTGGGCAAGGCCCCAGTTTGTCAGAATGCTGTGGGCATAATCTGTCTGCTAATATCTAAACAAGATTTTCTAGAATGCAGCAATGGCATTGGATTCATTGATATTTCATTCTGCTCTCTGACGGTTTTGTGGCAGTTTGAAATCTTGCTCTTTATTAGTTATATTAATCATTCTATTAAATCATTCATACATGTTGAGTTAAACAATATGTGTGTTAAAACTCATTTATTTTTTCTACTTTCTAAGTGCAATCAATGCACACAAAATTAAAAAAATGTAAATCAAAAACAAATACAAGTAAATGAGCAGTGATAATATGACGACATCAAACTAATTTTTTTAGTTAACATTTGGTTGAAAGATTATTTCGGAAATTACCTAAATAATATTTTTAAAGTGTTCCATTGACTGCTTCTGCTTTAGAGCTCATTTGAAATAGCACAAGGGAGTCTTTAATACATGTTTGTTATGGCTATTGATAAATATGCTTGTGGCTAGCGCTACACTTAAACTATAGTCAGGCATGCTCGCACATGTCCTTGACAAAATTTTCAAGCTTCTGAACGACAGTCTAAGAGTAAGGTCTGGGTCCATCTACGGGTAGTACTTCCAATAAATAAGGATGGTTCCAACTTGGACAGAAGTCTTAAGAGTATTACAATAAGTGAAAAACAAAATAAAAACACCTTCATATCTATGGTTTGTTATGTTTAATTATTACAGCTTCATCCTGATCATTCTTTTTTTTTTGCTTAAAACAATGAATCCATTGTCATTCACGTGGAACTGGTTTTAATAATACTAAGCCTGAAACAGGTTGAGGAACCTCATGGAGACTATGTGTTTCTGTAACCAGTTATTGTCTCAACAGTCGCTTTGCTTTAAATATGGTCTTAGTCTTCTTGAAAGGGAAGTGTCAGTCCTAGAAAAAATGCTTAACCCCTTCTGAGCCTGAATAGAAACGTTGAAGTAGCAAGTTGGTTTTAAATATTCGTTGAAATTGAATGAAAGGCAATCTGAAGCCATTCATGGCAGTACATGTACTCCCTTCTAGGACTGCATCTAGAATAGCATAGTAGACCAAACAGAATTCATAAACCTAACTTTGGCCAGGGACCAAGAACCTAGGAACAGCGATATGAAAATAATAGGTCCTATGGGTTATACTATCAGCTTGTAGATGATAACAGTATTTTAAACTTATTCCAGCACCTGTCAAATTGTTGCAGTCCCTTCTGAATACTAGCACTACCCTTGTAATGGAGTAAGGGCCTGGGTCTGAAAGATATTATTCTTTAACAATACAAGTAGCCTATTAACTCTAATAATAGGATTGAGGATCCTAGTAGGGAAAGCATTGTCATCAATCAGAACAAAGGGTTCAGATTCCGTCGTAGGGTTAACTTATTCTAATTCTTGAATCCTGCATCCTTTTTAGGCCCCCACTCTTAACGAGTAGGGGCCTTATAGGATGCCCTTGTCCATCCGTCCCTCCGTACTTACGAAACCTGTGTCGCACATAACTCAAAATGTATGAGAGCCAAAATTACGAAACTTAACATGTATGTTGACCATAATGTTTAATTGTGCACCTGGGATTTTGTTTTGGGTCACGCCTGTTAAGACCAGAGTTATGTTACTTATGCATTTCAATATAATGCATTCAGCAAGTTATCTTGTTTTATGTAATTCCAAAAGTATGAGATCGCTGTCATGAAACTTTACAGGCATGTTGACCATCAAACTGCACTCATATTTAATATTATGAACTGCAAATTCATCTGTTGTTTCTTTCCTGAAAGTTTTCACCATTATATGTACTTTGAGCACAATATTGGCGTGTTTCACAATGACAACTGAGGGTGGGGGGCATCTCTGTCATATGGACATATCTCTAGTTAGACTTACGAAAGAGTATAATTGCCTAAATAATTAAATAGTTTTGTTTTCTTTTCAATAAGTCTAGACTAAGAACAACTTTCGGATATTTTTACCTATCTCAAAAAGCGGTTGCTATAACATAGAACTGGGTAGTAACCATTCTAAAACCTCTGGATAGTGTTACCATACGTCTCATGGCAAATACACAGGCGTCAAGAAGGTGCTTACACTATTCTGTGGTGTAGGAAGCAAGACCGTGTCATATTTTATAAGGCTCCCTTGTTCTATATTGGGGCAACGCTTGCATCCAGAAGTGACTGTTTCTCCATTTTACATAAGCAGTCCTATTTCTGTAAGCTCGAACAATATATACATGTATATTTTGACATATACAGGAGAACTACTTTACTTACTATCCTTAAAAGACTTGCGATATTTGGGACTTAACTCTTTCCTTTACTAGTTTAAGCTAGAAATTTCAAAATGTGCCATTCTATTTCAATATATGTAAAAATGAAAACATTTACAGGCAATACAATATTATGTTTTACTTACAACCAACAAGATTGTAATCTTACTTCCGTTTTCGCATGATGAGGTGAGAACAATGTATAGACTTTTATAAAGTTATGCCTAGCTTCTTAAATGTTGCGGCACCTTTCAATATGAAACAAAATTACCCAGACTAATATTCTAAGATTAGTGCAACCCTCAATATGGGAACTTATCATTTGTCAATGCAACCATATGTTATGAAGTTGAAAACTGTTTCCTGAAGGAAAATAAGTTAAGTTTGCCAGATCTCATTGTATTTCATTATTTAAAGATACATACCCGCAATTTTCCTGTAATTTAGTAAAAGTTAACTTAACATAAGAAAAAACATCTGAAAAATCTACATTTAACATGTGTTTCAAAATAACAGTAATATTTATCTAATGTTTAATTACTTCACTTCTTTTTTCAATAAATTAGTTACCATCTGTATTCAGTTAATAAACTGGCTTATTTAATATTATGCTGTTATACGTCGTTATGTGACTTTACAAAAAACACAACAGGCACTCTGATTTGCGTAACTTGTTAGGATGTTCAAATCATATTAGAATCGAATGTGTTGATGCTGTTATTTAAGAAGTTCCTTTTTATGAGTATGGGACTTCCAAGAACTAGAAGACATTATAACATGTAAAGTAAGAACAAAACAGATCTATTTGAGACATCTGAACTTCGACAAAATGTGTCACCAAACTACCATATTAGAAAATATTATTATATTTTCTTGAATTAACTCTTTATATTTGGTGTTTTACAAAGCATTTCCTTTCCGGTTTGCTTCTTTAACTGAAGCAGATCATACTCTATATACATTGTAAATAACAAAATAAACTAACATAAAATGTGTTGATTATCCATTTAAGGTTTTATTAAAAGAATACTTATATATGCTATAATGGTGTGGGTGGGGTAACTGTATACACAATTTTAAGGTTTTATCATCAATAACGCATATTTTTCAATATAAAATGTCTTCTAACACATCTAAATTAATGTTTAGAAGAGTTATGTGAAGTATCTGTATAAAGATTTACAAATGATATGAACAGATAATTTTCTTAACTCATAATATAGGGAAAATCGTAAATAGTTCTGTTTTCTTTGTATATTTTACCAACAAAAATGTCTTAAATTACATATTAGTCCAATATTATGTGCTAATAAAACATCTTAAATAAATAATGGTTGCTAGATCATATAAAAACTAACGTTGATACTAAAATTTGGACTGATATCAATGCAACTCGTCATTATATCTAAATATTTTAAAGTTAACTTAAAATTCTATATCAGAGTTATCTCCCTTATTTTTTTCAGAGTTCGCAATAAAATAATTTTTGCAGGCCACCTAATTTCATTGAGACATACAATAAATTTCAATAAAATTGTAAAATAAAAAGTATATCTTGTCGGCCCTACCTCGACAAAATTTTCAGCTTCAGAATCTAGACTATAAATTTGCTCAGCATCAAAAAGTTGTGTTTTAGAAAATAAAAAAATCAGAGCTTTCATAATCATTTAAATTGTTGAAAAAAGTAGATTGCTGTGAAGAGGAAGAGAAACATTTCTTGCCATGTCAGTGGGTATTTGGCCTCTTTAAATACATGTAAAAATCTGAATATACCGGTACTTGGATCTGCTTGGACTTTAACACAAAAAACTGGAAATTGCACTCATAATAAAAACAATGATTTTTGTTCTTTTGTATGTTTATGTTTTAGCAATGTAACAGTAGAGAAGTTTACATTTTTTAATATATGGTACTTTTTAAAGAGAAATTTACCTACCATATTTTAAAGTAGTTGTGCCTAAATTTCTGCAACGAAAAATCCAAATCAAGAAAATACCAACTGGAATGAGCTTCAGAATTTTGAAATTCACATTTTCCAGTATATATATTACATTTATAAAATACTTACCAGACAGAGATCCAAAAGTGGTTATGAATAATGGCATGTTTATGTGTTAATGGGTTTACATTTTTTTGCAAACAATCTCTTAAAATTATTATACATTTAAAAAAATGGACCAACAACATTTTTAATGCATGATTTGATTGGCAAGTGCAATTCATTTATGTAATGAAAATAGATATAAAGAAGCATTTTGTTTCAAATCAGTTACTAAGACCTGTAAAGGAGTGTTACATATGGATAATCAGACTACATGATATTGTACATGTTTATGTTTAATTGATTGAGATTATTTCATCTATTTTGACCCAATAGATGAACTATTTTTCAAC
Source organism: Corbicula japonica (assembly GCA_038501625.1). Taxonomy (NCBI): domain Eukaryota; kingdom Metazoa; phylum Mollusca; class Bivalvia; order Venerida; family Cyrenidae; genus Corbicula; species Corbicula japonica. Next base: position 249,699 of record JAZAYU010000330.1, read on the forward strand.
TTAAATAAGTAATTCTATCATGCACATTTAAGTAACTTGGCTCAAATATGTACCATATTGTCACCAAATATGTACCATATTGTCATAATATTTTTCACACAGCATCTATAGCTTCAAATTACTTTTGTTAATAACTGAAAATTCCTATGGCATTGTCATTCCTGGAGATATTTTCAAATGACTGCACAAATATGCCCCAAAATCTAGGTGATGTATCACACTACATATTGAAGTCTCAATGTGGTGTTAATGTGATGTACATGTATATTAAAACAGTACTTTTTAGGTCTATATTA
>JAZAYU010000330.1:257494-294994 GCA_038501625.1 Corbicula japonica
AAATGCTGCTATACTGCTTCTTTTGATTTTGTTCTAAATAGAAAAGCTTCATACGAATTTATCGATTTCACATGTAGTACCGTTATATCAAAACAAGCATCTGCATGAATAATTGTTTGAATCGCCCAAGTAGGTCTCCTTGTTCATACATGGCATACAAATGCATTCATCGATTCCTGAAGTAAAAATTCAAAACCAAAAAATGCAACATACCTTTAGATTTCATTGTCAGAATAACGGCGAGAGATGCCGCCCCTGCTATGACGAGCAAACTTAATATTATTATGAATCCAATTGTGCACTCATTTCTCTTACAGGTGTTTCTTGTATTTGCCTGTACTTCACATATCCTAGCTGGAGTGTAGTCATCCGTATCGATTTCAATATTGCTCATTATTGTTATGTTCTCATGTATAGTTGCATAACTATCTTCTTCGGCACCGACATGCACCAAATTATATTCATCTTCACCAGTTGTTCCTGTGTTTCTATCTATAGTTTCATATTGTTGATCCTCTTCGGAACCATCAATAACGTTAGCAATGTTTGAACACTTTGAAAATGCATTATCCATACATGGGGTAATATAAGCCTGAAATGTGCGTACTTCACCTAAAGTATTTTTATCTTCACCTATATTATGAGTCTGTAATGTACATATCCTAGCTAATGTATACTCATCTTTACCAGTTATCTCTTCAATTTCAACCACAGTTTCATCCTTTCGATCTTCAATATCATTGTCAATATGCGCAGAGTCTTTAGTGAGAGCTAACGTGCAATGTGTGGTAGCCTGAGGCGAACATACTCTCGCTAAAGTATATTCATCTTCATCATTTGCCCTTGTGTTTCCATCTACAGTTTCACATTGTTGATCATCCGCGGCACCATCAATAGCGTTAGCGCTGAGAAGCTTTGAAGTGTGACTCTGTTTCACAGTATCACAATTTCCATATGTAATAACGTTAGTGATAAACGCAGATTCTGTACTATGAACTGAAGTGCATCCATATGAATACATACATTGACGGGAGGTCCCTGAGTTTAAGTCTACCATACCATTAAAGCAAACATCTTCGACACCAACATTAACGGCAGCCATCTGTAAATAAAAGTAAAAAATGGCAGCGTAAGCCTTCAGTTTAATTAATAATACACATACAATAAGAAAGTAAAAATTTGTTTGTGCGAACGCAATAAATCGTTGGACATGTGTTCCGAGATAAACGAAAAAGGGAACTTTAAAAGCCACCGAACACAAACAATGTTACAGGCTCAGTTTGATTGAACCTGTTCATGGGCAGAAATTAAATGGATATTTTACTGCCCAACCTCCTATAAACATCAGTAAACATTAGTAATATGATCGCTCCCATGGTATGCACATGTCGGTGAACATGGAACCTTCAAATGCGGTATTTTCAGATTAACACTTTTCCATAATCAGCGGTGTCAACCACATACAAACAAATTTCATTTTGGAGCCGTATATAGAAAAAAAAGAAATATGCATATTGGGAATGGCCACATCCAGCATACGCAGCCTCCCCACACAGCCAAAAAATAGAGAGGAAAAGAAAGCATGGTATTACAATAATCAGTTTCATAATGGACGCCACAAACAAATAACGAAAGTGAGAACCAGAGGGGTAACCGCCTTGGAACGGTCTGTGGCAAAACAAATTGCCACTGGGGGTTTAAACCAGGTTCTGGGGTGCACCAACCTCACACTTGCTCCAAAAGGTTCTCGTATGACAAAACAAGTACAAATTGTCTTGGTGAAATAACTCCAACCCACCCATCAGCTCAACAATGTTGCATGCAAAAGCATAAAACATATAAACATAAGAATTTAATAGCATTGCAAAGCCAAAGGGCGGGTACTAAATGATATTACCGAGACCAGAGCACCTGAAGTAAAATTAGCAAGAACACGATGGCAGGGATAAAAGAAACAAATCGAGCTTCTAGGTTCTTTTAAAAAAAGATTTCCCCACAAACTTTCATAAACTCTTAAACCCCTGCCACCGTCGTGCAACCAAAGAGGTAAGCATAATGATCAACTGTAGATGGGTTAATCACCAGGCCTGCAGAGCGCTGTAAAATATCATGTTGGTAACCTTTCTTTTTAAATTTACAGATGGTTTTTACGAATAACCGGGTGAAATTAACATCGCCTTTTATCTTCTTACGTTTATAAGTTAGTTCTCCATAGAAAACTATCTATTGCTTTTTGCAAAAGTGTTATTAAACTGCATCTGTATCTATGAATTAGAGCTGGATATCGGCAATAAAACTCGCAAAAGGTTCTCCTTTATTTGTGATACCGATAACCTTGTTTTAAAAATTGTTTCTGTAATGCAAAGATTACGTTCATTGAAATCATTCACATCGTTGCAAGCTCTTGAAAAGCGAACAAGCTGTGAGATATAAACCCCGTAAGAAGTTGCACGAGGAACATCGCCGTCTAGAAACGGAAAATTTACTATATTAAAATTAAAATCATCTCTTTTATCATAAATTTTAGTAGTGACGTAACCATTTTCGATGGAAAGATTTAAATCAAGGAAGTTTACTTTGCTTTTTATTATCTATATTTAATAAATCATCAAGGTACCTCGAGGTCAGACCTGGGTTCCATTTCTTTAAAAAGTAATTAATTAATTACAATTAAATCAGGAATGCTTCAATTAAATTACAATTATAATTACTTGCTTTTTCCATAAGTAATTAATTAATTACAATTATTTTAAGGAAAATAATTAATTATTTTTTAATTATTTTTAATTATTTTCAATATATTCACAAACAGAACCATGTTGAATACAGATTTCTGATACTGATCTATAAGTCCTTATTGCATTTCAAAAACATAATGCTTCAAAGTTACTGTCAATCAGTCAACAACATTCAGGCTTAAACACTTTCCCATCTATTGAAAAGAGCCGTTCAACTGGGTCATATGATGCAGGTAGAGCCATGTAGATTTCGGCCATCTTTGACAACCTTGGTAGACTCTCAGTATGTACAGTTCAGTATTGGAGAGGGTTTTAATCAGAACTTTTACAAACTTGAGACAAATATTGGTCAAGATCCTATTATTTCCCAATGTGTGTCTTAGACATTTTGATGTCTGAGGAATGAAACCGTATATTGTGCTTGTGGAGACAAGGCTTGAAGCAGCTTTCAGTCTGACTTTGTACTCTGACGAACAGTATCAGCATGTTGCTTAAAAAAAACCACTAGTATCCATTGTGTGATTTAATGTGCTTGAATTCATTTTGATGGATAACTGTTATATGAGAAATGCCAAGTATATATATTCAAGTAATGTTTTATACCTTATATGGAGAATAGATTTTGAACACTTCTTAATTACCCACTAAGTACAATTTAGGAACAGAAAAGAACAACATTTCTTTTATTTCGCCCAGGTATTTACATACAACATGGTGGGAAACAACATAAATAACTTATGAATAATTTCTTTGTGGTCTATAATAATTTTGCGATGGCAACAAAAATTGAAAACAAAACATAGACAAGGAGGAATAATACTGCAGACAAAGAGGAATAATACAAGTGTACATGTACATAGATGAAAAATGTAGCAACTTTCAATGAAATTGAATTCTCTTCATTTTAGGCTACTTATATTAGTTTTGTTAATTATATGGCTTCATATTCATAAATTGTCTACCAACTATTCATATCCAGATTACCTCTTTAAATGACCAGCAAGTGTGAAATTTATAACCTCAGGTGACAATAGCTACCGCACAATAACCTTTGTTTTGCCATATGTTTCTGTTTGATACATGTAATTGAAGAGTAATTGAATTTAATTGACAATTATATTGCATTTTTTTAGATTTAATTAATTAATTACAATTAAAATAATTGATTTTTGTTTCAATTATTAATAATTTTCAATTACTTGAAAAATGGTTATTTATTATAATAAATTACATTATAATTGTAATTGGACCCAGGTCTGCTCGAGGTGTTGTTAAAAGCTGTAGTAATATCATCTTGATGTTCGGTAGAAAGAGATAACATAAAATCTCTTTCATAACAGTATAAAAACAGATCAGCAACAAGGGGTGCACAATAAGTACCCATTGGAATGCCTATTACTTGTTTATAAATAGAGGTACCAAATCTCAAATATTATCCAATAAAAATGTGAGCGCCTGGATAAGGTCTTGACAGGTCCATGAAGTATAATTATCATAAGAACCATCTGTAAAGAATGCCCTGTGTTCATTACAAGCAATAAATGTTTTATTTTCTCTAGCAAAAGTTTTTTCAATGAGACTGGTAAGCTTGTCCCTTATTAAATAATGAGGGAGTGAAGTATACAAGGTAGAAAAATCATATGTAGACCAACAAAACGCCTGAAAATTATTTGATTTAAGTTTCTTCAAAACGTGATTTGAATTTTTATAGACCAAAATAATTTTTTGCCAGTAGTTTCAAAAACTTTTTCGCAATACCTAATTACATGTTATTTTATAGCTGTAAGACAAGATATTAAGAGCACGGATAACTTTGTTGTTGTACAGGAACTAGAGATAGCGATAAATCTTGCTTTATACGGTGTTTTGTGCATTTTCGGCAACCAATACATAGTAGGTACTTTGTCTTGTTAAGGCTCAACACTGATTCTAAATTTTGTAATTTGTAGAGTGTGTGCAGTAAAAATATCACTCTCAGACGGAGAGGTCAGTGTATAAGCATTAGTGCTATTAAGCTCTTCAGTTTGAACATTAATATAGTATATACGTCACACTATAATAACATTATTTAAAGCCTTACCTGCAGGTGTTAAAACAAATTTGTTGTGAAAATCTTGAATACCCTTTTTCAAATGACGAAAGTTAAAACGAGGTCGAGGTGGTAGTAAAGCTATGTTTCTTTTATAGAAGGATATACTATACGAGTGTCAATGATTTTGAATATTTGTTTTTTCCAGTTTGAAAGAGCTTTAGGCTCAGCAAGTTCTCGTTTACACCATTTATTGCAAAAAGAGTTTAAAGACTGGAATTCTGGATTTTGGACCTTTTGAAATTAAATTGCGGATTCTAAAGTCTTTGATCACATTTAGATCCCCTGTAACGATATGACCGGCAGGTTGATAGCAAAATTTGGAATTAGAACAGTTTCAAGATAATGGTGTGTTTTCAACAATCTGTAAATCCGAGGTAATTTTGTTGAAATTGAAAATTGTGTTTCTAATAGGCTTGTTATATTTATAACAAACGATGGGTGTTTCAGTATTCTTGAAATAATTAGGTATAGCCGATTCAACAGTTTTATCTTTCAATATACTTGGAAGGTCAATAAAATCAATGCCTTTATTTAAAAATGAAATTTAAAGGAAATGTCTTTGGTGATCAGATTCCAAGTCAATGTGTGGTCTTAGAACATGCCGAGTGTAACACTGAGTAAGGCTTGCAACTTCATAAAGTGGATGAGTTCGAATAACAATATCATCGGCTTCCTTATCCACTTTTTGTAAACTTGAAATAGAAAGAGAAGCAAAACGCGATAGCATAGCATGTCTACCAGAATGTTTTAAAATATGTTGAAGGTCATGAATAGAACAATGAACACGTGATTTTCTTTTGATGTTACCATTAGTCCTTATCCCGTGTGACTTCGATTTTCGTTTTCGTAATTCTAGCAAATCAAAAATGTCAAAATCAGGATTTTTTGAAATGTTGCCTTCTTGATAAATATTATCATTTAATCCAAGTGGATAGGGTGTTTGGAGTTTTTGTATCCATTTTTGCTCCGATATAAGTCTTGCTCTAATTTTAAATGCTCTAGAAGAACTGCTATCAAATATAACTTTTTCAACAGGTTGAATATTAACATGTTTTAAAGTGTGGCCTGATCGTTTGAAATGTTTATATAAAAATGTATTGATTTTATGAGTGTTTCTTATTTTAGAACAGTGCTGACTAAAACGTGTTTTCAAAGGGCGCCCAGTTTGTCCAACATTTTGAATCCCACAATTTAAAGCATTTCAGGTTAAAACATAAATAGTATTGTCCGTTTGTCAGTCAATGTCTGAATCGATATTTACTGAAAAAGTTCTACAATTGACTTGATTTAATTTAAGAAAACTGCAGCACTTGCACCTCTTTAAATCGCACTTGTATATAAATGGATAAGATCTGCGTCTTCTGTCGTTTATTTTAAAAGCTGTGGAAATGTTATATTTTTGAAGAATATGTGATTTTCTAGGTGACAATTTTATTTTTGAATTATTTTTTTAGTAAATTAGTACAGTGTGCACTCTGCAAACCAGTCAAATTGACGGAAGTGGCCGAAGATAAAACATTTGAGTTACTATTTTGTACTGAAAGTATTAAACACGTCGTCCAAATCGATATAAAATGAGGCTTTTGTCGAGTTTTATATCGATTTAATGACTTGTTTAACACTTTCTGTATAAAATGATCACGAATGATGTGTACTTTATTTAGCACATACACAAAATCCATGAACTGTCCCTTTCTTTCGCCTAGTAGAGCAAATTAAGAACATGTGTAATTCGGTCGTATCGGGTGATACATAAGCTAGTCCCCAAAGAATTTATTCTTCCGATTTATGATTTTCCAAAAGAAGTAAACAAAAATAAATCAAATAACTGTGCTAGAGTCTATACGATATGGGGTATTTTCAGACTAACACATTTCCATAATCAGCGGCGTCACCCACATACAAACAAATATCATTTTGGAGCCTTATACGAGGGATGATAAAAAATAACGTAGACTTTTGTTATAGTTTTTATACTATTAAAAATATCACAAAAAAAATTACATAAGCTTTAATCGGAATATGTTCAGCATATTTTTACAAAATATCAGCAAAATACAACATCAAGTAAAGAAACTATGAACAATTAAATACATACACTAAGCGCTATCCGGCGCACGTCAAATTAGATCTCTCAACGTCAACGCCGTTAATTCACGAGCGCAGCTTTAGCGAAGCGGCGTATGTTCAAAGTTTCTTTAAAATAACAAAAATCTACGTTATTTTTGATCAGAAAATACAACATTTGAGTGATTATTTTGTACTGAAATTATTAAACGAGTCGTCTTAATCGATATAAAACGAGGCTTTGTAATTTTTAATTTACGTGTGTAATTCGGTCGTATCGTGTGATACCTAAGCTAGTTCTACCAAAGAATTTATCCTACCGATTTCCATTTTGCCAAAAGAAGTAAAAAATAAATAAACAAAATGTGCTAGAGTCTATAATTATGAAAGAATATACCAGTTATACGCTTCTGAAATTGTGTTTAATTAAATAAATCGATCTACTGTTTGGCGTCATTTGTGTAAACTCTCATAGCGGCATATGACAACACTGAAATTTGCTGAACAGAAACTCATAATTTGGATTGAAAATGTGTTTTTAAGGTTTATTTTGTTCCGGGGATAATGTAAGGATTACTCTGAAAACACTGTCAGCGTCGTTTCGTTTTTAACGAAAATAGCGTTTTTGCTGTTGTTGAATTTCATCATGTAGACTATCAGCGTATTGCTATATAGTATCGTACGGAATAATCAAGACGTCAGAAGGTTATTTTCCGTGAATATTATCAATGTAAGGGATGCTAAAGTTCCTTACAGAAGCTGATTGTTTGCCAGAAGTGGTCAGATGGCAAAAGTAAATTCTTTTTAATATTTTGTTCAGGTTGCTGATAACGCGGATGAATTGTGATTCAGCTGCAATATATAACTAAAACGGGTGTTATTACATGTGTTACTTTAAATCTTAACAAATATACGTTACGACGGAAAGCGTTATTCAAGGTCGCAGGGCATTAAGTTATGAGAGGCAGGGCCATAATCGATAATTGCCCTGCGATTTTATTTTTAGGTTTTCAATTGTTATCATTGGTTTAATCACCTTTCATCATTAAAATAAGAATAAATTGTACATACCGTAAAATATTCCCAATTTAAGATCACTTATTTCCTTTTTCTTCTTTAATGCAAATGAAAAGGCGTTCAACTGTTCATTATTATGTTTTGCAAATAAAAATTGATGTTAAACTAAATTTGAAATTTACACACATTATATATATATATATAAACCAAGAATACGGTGAAATCAATATTGCATAGCAGATTGCATCAAACGACTCACACGGAAGGACATGATGCAACACACAAGAGGGATGTTCAGCAATGTGTACATACCATTTGAATTTCTGGTTAAAGATATCGTATAAGGGGGTGTTAAAGGGCCCCGGGATGCGAGTAATACTTTTGAGTATTTTATTTAAATATATAAAATATTATTCTATTACTGTGGTATCATCATATTAAGCGCGGGTTAAAATTTCGCGTATTATGTGCTCATGGTGCGGTTGGTGGTTGCGGGGGATGGTGGCGGGCGGATAAACGTTATTAGCAGCGAATGTTTGTGCTGTCTAATTGATAAAATAGCGTCTGAACTAATATTGACGATTGTTTTCCATTCAGTAAAATATAAACACAACTGCTTAGTTTTATGTAAGTTGATGTTTCTATATGTCGATTTTGTTGGATCCTCCACACACGTGAATCTGTCTGTTTTTATGTGAAGTTTCACAGTCGGATTTCTGTGAAAATTTTGTATTTGTATTATAATATAGCTGTCACGTATTTCGTCCTTATGTAAATCGTCGAATTTTCGCCCAAAATAAACAAAGTTATTCATATATTATAATTTTAAATATCTTTTTAATTTAATCAAAATAATAAATTGTACCACTTAGTCTAAAACTTTGGAGGTATGAATAGGCATCTTAAATTAACACATGCATGTAGGCCGCTACAACGAAACGCTTTGTAATTAAAGTACCATTACTTAGACGACTAATTGCTTACATTCGAATAGACATAATGCGATTGAAATAAAGCCCTTTAAACGTTTGAACCGAACCAGCAGGTGAAATGTTTTGAGATGACCGCTAAACTTAGAGTCGCACTAAGGTGCTTTTCTTGAAATCTCGTTTAGGGCAAACCCACTCTTTTAACTGGGGACCATACGCCTCTGAACATGAAACGGTATTTATCTGAAAATACTTCATTGAAGGTTCCATGATCACCGCCATATGTATTCGATCGTTTGAGGTGGATCGAATTGTACTATTATAGGTGTAAATATTGAGTTGCGCTCAACCCATGGCTTGGCGGCGTTATATGCATTTATATAACTGCCTTTGAACAGGCTCAATCAAACCGAGCCTGCAACATTTTGATATGTTTCGTGTTCGTCGACATTCAACATTTCCGTTTAATCTCTTTTAATGAACATCAGGAAACTTCCTTGTTGATAAACCGTAAGTGTTTTTCAAAGATTACTGGTCTACGTAAGATAACGCCGTGATCAATAAACGTTGTAATTGAAACACTTCCCAAAAGGAATGCCTGTATAATGTTTAAATCAAAATGCTCTCTACATTTTCATTAAGCATACGGTATATTTAAATGATAAAGCATGTGAATTGGAATTAATTCAGTTTTTCAAAACTGCTTCGCTAAGAAGCGAATAGGGATAATATTAATAAAATGATACATGTACCTAAATATAAATCTAACCACTAAAGGCACTTGTCCCCAGCAATGTATGTTAATGTACAAGCGGAAGTTGGAGAGATATTATAAACGTTGTTGTTACTTTCTTTTTACTTTTGTTTGTGTCGTTTCGTTGAATTATACCCCACAACCGAAGTTTTGAGGTATGTAGCACTCTCTTACACAATCGGCTCATTACATTCACCTCAGTTATAGGCTTGGACTACTTTCAACTACCTTTACTTTAACTCAAAGAAATAGTTCACCAATTACAGTTACAATAGCTTAGGTTCTTCGGTTTTAATGAAAAATAGTGTGAATTTCTATCATTTGTTTTATCTCAACCTTTCAAATTCATAATTATGACTGTGTAAAATAAGGCTGTCGAGTTTGGTAAAAACTCTTGACATTGAGCCCTTCGCAGAGATGTAAAGTGAGTGTAAGGAACGACAAGTCTGCGAAGGAGATTGGGTATATAGGAGTGAGCTTGTCGGTCTGTCGGTCGGTCTGTCTGTCGGTCAGTCGGATTCTTCGTTTCCGGATGATAACTCATGAACTGCTTGACATATTTAAATAATTTTTGGACACAGGTGTAACGTCATAAGATACAGGTCAAGTTCGATTTGGGGGCTGGTGGGGTCAGTGAGAAGGTCACTGATACTAAAAATAGAAAAAAAATTTCCGGGCGATAACTTTGGAAAGGCATCGAATATTTTAAATATTTTTGGTACACAGGTGTAACATCCTAAGATACAGTTCAAGTTTGACTTTGGGGCTGGTGGGGTCAATGTCAAGGTCAGTGTTTCCAAAAATAGAAAAAAATATTTTTAAGATGATAACTCATCACATACTTAAAGATGATAACTCATCAAATACTTAACATATTTAATCCTTATTGAAACATAGATGTAACATCACAAGATACAGGTGAAGTTCGACTTTGGGGCCTGTGGGATCAATATCAAGGTCACTGTTAATTAAAATAGAAAATTGTTTTTGGACGATAACTCGTGAAATACTTTATAGATTTAATAATTGTATGGGACACAGAAGAAACATTAAAAAAGTAATATTTTCATATCAGGAAAGAAGAGAGGAAGAGAGAGAGCATGTTTTGTTTTTATGCCCCCACAAAATGGGAGGCATATAGAGTTGCAATCGTCCGTCCGTCCGTACGTCCGTCCGTCCGTACGTCCGAACGTTCCCAAATTTTGTGGCATCAACTCCTCCTAAACTATAAGGCGGATTTCTTTCAAACTTGCACAGATGATCAAGCAGGATGTCTAGATGATCGTAAAGAAAGGATTTTTCTCCTGCGAAAAACTATAACTTTAAAAGTACTTGACCTAATCACTTCATACTTGGAATATATCATCAGCATAAACAATGCCATCTGTGACGACAAGAATGGTAACTCTAGTTTCAATATTTTATGAGTTATGTCCCTTTCATATGCAACTTTAACATGCATTTTTGTGTTGCCTCTAAAATTGAAAGTACTTGTTCAATTAATTCACTTAATACTTTGAATAACTCGTCTGCATTTACAAACCAATGTTTGAAGATGATCACTCAGGTTTCACCATTATTTTAGTAATTCCCCATTTAAATACAATTTAGATGACACATGTGTTCTGTGGTGTAGTATTGAAATCAACTTAAATAAAATATGTTAATTATAAATGATTTAACATAGGCCCACATTTCAACTTTTTCCATGCAGGCGACACATGTGTTCCGAGGAACACAACATTCCAGTGGTTAAATGTAAAACAACAAATGATGACTTGTTTCTTTGTTTTACTGATTAACATACGATATACTTCCCTTTTAATTCGTCGATTCCGAGAGAGGCAGTGCCTTAGTTCATATTATAAGCGACATGTCTCTTATCGTTGTATAATAATTAAAACCAACCGCCTTATCGAATGTGATATTGTGTCTCACAAATATGCCTACAGACAAACAAAACGCATTACTGTTATGATATTTTCCATGTTTAACCATTTCACATGGCATAACGTTTTAAGACAGTTTAATTGTAAAAATTGAAACTAATTGCCAATGGAAGGACTTAGAAGAACTTGACCTGCCTGTTTCTTCCTCTAACCAATCATGCCCTTGTAGTTGCCATAATATATGCGCGCGTTTCTGTTTTCATTTGCAAGGTACATGTATTAAGAACATGTTTGAGCTTTAAGAAACTTTGATCTTATTTCGAGATATAGACGTTTTCTCGAGAGAGTTCGAGTTTTTATTTAAACATTTGTGAATATGAGTACATGAATTAACACGGGCAGTTCTTTACGATTACCGTTTGTCTAACAGAAAAGTTTCTAACGGTGTAGGCCTGTAAGCATTCCCACATTTATGCAACGGTGGAGAAGTGTACAAGTAAGTCGCAATACTTAAAATCATCTTTAAGTTCTGATGCAGGCCAAACATTCGTTTGATATTAGGAGGAACCGTGAAGATGTATTTCAAAACGGTATTTATAATGGTGTCTTGTGGTTTTGTCACTGTAAACAGCGGGTACAAACAAATAAGTCAAGATGCATCCAAAGTGAGTAACCAATAATAAGGTTTGGTGCGTTTGCTTTATCCAATGTTTGTTTTTCATGTTAATAAAATTTAATACCAATCGTGGAAGGACCTGTTTCGGTGACCGAAGATCTTATCGAGGGAAAATAAGAAACAAGTACGCAAAATGTACGACTGTCTCAACTTACCTTTAAAATGGCTTAGTGTCTGTAAATTCCACCATTTATCAACTAACATTCAACATGAAATACACGAGAGGCAGCCATTTTGTTGACCTAGTTAAATGTTCAATATGACGAAATACTGGACCAGAATCAATGGCCCTTGTTTTTTTTTATCCAAAACGCAGGTTTGATCTAAAGTTTGTTCACTGTTTATTTTGTAGAATTTGAACTAAACAGAAACTGTTTATTTTTAAAACTAATTGAGACCAAGATATTTACAATGTTAATTATGCTGGCCTACAGTCTATTCTTTAGTATGGCATGGACAAATAAACTTGTCAAGCCTTCTGACCACCCACTCTTTGCAGCAGTATGTAAGGTTGATCCAGTGTTTACACATGTTGTAATCACATCGTGAATACCAGAGATATGCAGTTTATGAAAAACCTTATCAATACAGGTTACAAAACACATGGCTAAATATCATTTAATTATTATTCTGAATAAACTCAATTTTAAACTTTTGTGTTGAAAAATATAAGTAATAAGCAAATTTTGAGCACATCCTGTACCTGAAAAAAGACCTTGCTTGTAGCAGGTACTCTGAGATTTCAGACGACAGTCTTCTGATCTAACCAAAAAAAAGTTTCAAAAAAGTGATTTATGCAAATTCGTGGGGGTGTTGAAAGGAATGGTGATAAAGGGCATAAGAAAAACCGGTACAATTACGTAAGGGTTACATAATAAATGTGTTACTTACTTGTTTAAAGCGCATTTTCACTTTGGGTTTGACACTGGTGACAGGTAAACATTTACACCGGATACGCAAGAAACTATGACGTCATACGGTCAATAGAGATAAACAAGAACACAGAAAAGAAAGGTCATCTATACAGGTAAGTCACCGAAACAGGGCCATTCATGATAATATGTCAACGATTATCCTGTCGCCATCTGCATCATCTTGTTTATATTACGCGTGACCTGTGGTCCTGTCTTTGGTAAGAAAAAACTCGCGCAAACGTTAGACGATCTTTCTTATGGCCGTATCTTTTTCGAACGCATTCACGCTAAAAGTTCGTCTAAGCAACATAACTCAAGCGCCTTGTAAAAATGAATAATATTTTTTAAACATCGTATTTAATATAAATATTAATAAAAAAAGTAAAATTTATATTTAATTTAATCATCGCACCTTTTCAATTAACCAATTTGCAGATGACACAAGTTTGACAGAAAGAATAACGTTTGAAAGTCCCCGCTTTTAAATACATAACAATAACGTCATACAGCACGCCATGATTGCCTTCCCAGACAAAACAATAATGGCACCTACTGAAGCAAACAATGGCATTCCGTCACTGGAAAAATATAAAAAATTTGATTTTGACGTTAAACAGCAGTTGTGTGAAAATTCTTGGATTTTGCAAAAGGAGTCTTTTTTAGTTTACGAAAAACGCATTACTTTCAATTTGTGTTGTTGTTTAACAAAATAAGAACGAAAAAATGGGGATCACAAATGAGCTGGGACAAACTATAGTCTCTATATTCTAAATGTCAATTTTTCCCTATCACCAATTTGATATTAATAATATGTAAGCAATATTGCTAGATCAGTTGTACTAAGAACTATAGCGCGGTTTTTCAAAACGCGAACATCTGTTTTAAACAATTTACAAGCAAAATGCCGATGCCTAATTATTCTCGAAATGTAGAGCCCACATAGTGCCACGTCGACTATTGATTAGCAATTAAGGATCATAATTATAACTTAAGTTAAATGCAGACAGAGTGTGATCTGCTTGCGAACTTACAAAACATATTTAAGATGTAAGAAAGCTGATTGTCTAAATGATTGAGACTAAAATTCAAGTGGCAAACTCGACCGTTCCGCTGTTGATACCTAATCTCGTAAAGAAATCATTGAGCATTTCCGAATATTGAAAATGGCTTCATAATAGTTGAAAAGTGTTAAGTATTTATTTATGGTATTTATTGTGGTAACTGCGAGAAGCTGCAGGAAAACTTGTATTATCTGTTTAAATGCACATGGTTTATCTTTTGCAGCAAAGATGTGTCATTAAATGAAAGTGGTGTTTATCATTGTAATGAAATGCTGTCAAAAGAAATTGCTTGAGAGGGTCAGGTAAATTTTGATAAAAGTTCATTTTGAACACTCCCATCTGACGTTAATAACATAAAGTGGCTCAACAATATATCCGTCTTCTAGTCTAATCTTTTGAAATCCCCCTGTCTATCGTAAGCATATTTAATATTTATGTTGTATTTATGTGTTTGAGTATGGGCCGGAGACCTACATCACAATATAGAAATAGCCACTTTCACGATGAACTCGAGCTTAATTAAGCAGTAAATTAAACGAAGCAAGCACGCTTTCATAATGAATTTAAAAGAAATCAATTAAACAAAGCAAGCACACTTTTATGATGAACTCAAGCTTAAGAAAGCAAGCAATTAATCAATGCAAGAACACGTTCATGAGGAACTCGAGCTTAAGTAAATAAAGCAATCAACGAAACAAAGCAAGCACACTTCATGATCCAAACACATGTTTCGCCTGCTTGCAAAAATGTATATAAAAATACACATTAAAAGTAGGCTCATCATTCTAAATTACATGTACGTAGACTAACCTGTACCACATTTTCGATGTTGCCATCGGTTGCACCAGTCGCACTCAACTGCGTGCTGACTAGGTCTGACGCCCTGGCCACATCCTATACACGGAAATAAGTCCATACTGCACAATATTATAAAAAATACATACACAGAACTTAATAATTTATTAAATGAACGAAGTTTGATTTATATACGAAAGAAACTGTACGTTTATCTCACCCTTTTTTTACTCGACATCAATTAATACAATCAAACAAAATTGACAAATACAACGATTCTTTGTATTTTGCAAACTGGATTAAATGACGATAATTGTCAAATTTACCCGTTTTTGATACGAATGGGTAAAATAAACTGTGATACAGAAAACAAATGAATGAATGTTTGTAATTAGTGATAATAATTAATCAGACCCTTTTTGTTCACAATTTTACATGTGATAAACACAATTGACAAATAACACGAACCTTTACTGTATTTTGCAAACTGGATTACATCAAAGACCTATATTATACATATATATAGGTCTCTGATTACATATGACGATAATTGCTAAATTTACGCGTCTTTGATACGATAGGTAAAAGAAACTGTGATACAGAAAACAAATGAATATTTGTAATGTATTTGACAAACTGTATTAAATGACGATAATTGTCAATTTTATGCTTCTTTGATACGGTCGGTAAAATTAATGCATGTTTATAATTTGTTATAATCATTATGATGCCTTAACTGAATTTAATATTGACAGTTGTTTCGGCATCAATGATACCTTTATATTTTCATATAAAATACAAAACAACAACAACAATAATTATAATAATAACAACATATACCATATATATATACATATATATGAGGCCTTTTTGGTACGGCCTTTTTGGTGCGGCCTTTTTGGTACGGCCTTTCTGGTTAGCGGCCTTTATGGATCACTACCATGTTGAAAGGAGTGGTCTAAAATCCAAACCTTAACAACGTAGACTGTTACACACTGTGTAGCCTTTATTCCTATCGTTTCGCGTATATACAAACCGGTACTACAGATTGATAAATTTCGTGTCAGAGATTTCTAAAAATTTGAGAATGCTACCAAAATATTCGATGGATGATTGATTAATATTATGAGACAAAAGGATGCACGTTACACGATGCTCGTTAAACAATAAGAGGCACGATGCACGATAGACGGAGGCACGATACACGATAAACGGACGCACCACATATGTTAGACGGACGCACGATAGACGCATTTGTAACTTTAAACGTTCACAGTACTGTAGTACTTCGACTTTTTTTGGTTTAGGAATATTTAATATTTTTGTCTTAATGTTACTCCAAATATATGGGTTTTATCGCTTAGTGTAGATCCAGATCAGGCAGCATATCCATGCCATCTGATCTAGATCTACACTGTTCTCCCATGTGATAAAGAAGTATCAACAGAGAAAATGAATAATAATTAACAAATTATAGGTTACATAAAGTTTTTATGTCAAAAGAAAGAAAAATACAAGTTGTCACCCTAATGCTATAAAAAATGGATGGGCACCTTAATGTCGGAAAGATCATAATATATATATGCTGGTCTCCATAAAACCTACAACATCATTACAAAATATTAAGGGGACCAAAAATTATGTATATTTTTTATTTGTTAAGATAATAAGTGCTAATCTTGTGCACATGATAAATGATCATTATACTATTGGATAATCAACAGAAAAACAATTTAACCCAAAAAATAGAAAATATACAAAATGTCCCCTTTATACCCTAATTTATATATGGTCACCCTAATACCGTAAGTAGATATATATATATATATATATATATATATATATATATATATATATATATATATATATATATATATATATATATATATATATATATATATATATATATATATATATGTACATGTGTTTCCTTTATTTTAATTTTTTTATTGTTGCTTGTGCCAAAAAATGCGCAAATTCTTTTTACGCCAAAGTTGACGTCGTTTATATTGCTATGTGACGTCTATGTGACGTCTATTGTACGCCAAATGTTGACGTTTGTTTAGTATCTTAAAGTTACATCATTTTTTACGCCAAAATAAGACATTGTTTATAAGAGATGTTGATATAATAACATTCACCTGAAGAAGAGTCAAATAAACTCGAAACGCGTAGTGAATTATTGGAGTTTGTCTTCCTTTATTTGTTTATATTTTATATGTAACATGGTCATAAAACCTCAGGACCTTTTCCTAATTAGCCTTTGTTTGCATGACTTAACGGTGATTGGATGAATACTTAAGTAAATGTTTTTAAAAGCTATCATTTCCATGCCAGCCAAAAGAAATTTCATAAAGGATACGTGAAGTTACGTTAATAGGTAACGTTGCATTTATTTATTAACTAACTTAAAATCAATTTACAAAGATAATGGATATTCTTTATATGTCTGTTTCACTTTTTTTGTTAACTCGACAACGCATTTTAACTTCAAAAGCACTACCGGAACTACCCAATCGACATGGGAAATCACTTTCAATGGGAGGTAACTCAGTATATCGGTTGGCCCCCATTTATTGAATAACACTTTTCACATTGCACATACAGTACTGAAAATCATGAAATTGACAATCGGATTGGAAGCGGATCGGAAGCTGACCGCAAACCGATCCCGTTAGGAGCATAATGGAAGCGCAATCGAATTGGAAACGGAATGGAATCGAAGCGAATCGCTTTCAGCGTTTGGATCGCTTAGAGTGAAAAGACCGGAGCATTTTGTCCGGATCGGAATCGCTTTGAACGTTTAGATCGCTTGGAGTGAAAAGACCGGAGTGTTTTGACCGGATCGGAATCGCTTTGAGCGTTTGGATCGCTTGGAGTGAAAGGACCGGAGCGTTTTGACCGGATCGGATCGCTTCTATTTATAGTTTTTCAGTTATATATAGTAGCGATCCGAATCGCTTCTTTCGATTATTTTAACGACTTTAAACAAAGCAATTTGTGACAATAATTTATTTGAGTTTTCTGCTATCAAACACTAGTAATAAAAACTAATGTAACGATAATTTTGTAAATAAAACTGAAAACATATAATAGTAAATGGTGTGCTTGCCTTTTGTATAATGTTCCCTTTAAGCGAAAATACTTAATAATTGTTCCTACACAAGGCAAGAAATAACGAACATATACATTCATCCGTGCTTCATAATGGCGTAAATGTATTATTTTATTTAGTAAGGAGATTCACAACTGAATTTTATTTAATGCTAATAAACACTTTTGAACGTAAACATTTATTAAGTCCAGTATGAAATATAAACCACAAACGCTCTCCGAAACTAAAATAGAAACTATTTTTCCCTTTTTTAGCGGTGAAAAAACAAAGAAATATACACGATATTCATACTTAAATAAGTTTATTATCGATATTTCACAAGTTTTCCTTCTATGTTACAGAACAAATTACGCAACACGGAACGAATATTCTTATAAAGTCTTTTAAAACTTCAATCAGCGTACATTTATGCTTAAAAATTGTTTAGCTCTTCAACGGTATATTCTGCATGTTTTGCTAATTCCTAGAGCGTAAATTTTAAATTTAGGCTAAAAAGTTTTATTAAATGCTTATTGATGCATTCGGACATAAGGAATTTACTGACTTGATTTACGCAAAAACCATCTGAGTTCCTAAACATCTCAAATACACATGAATCTCACTTAATTCAGGCGTAATTGACGCTTATATTTTTTAAAAAGTATTATATGCATATCAAGAATCGCCACACTCACGAAACACTGCCTCCCCACGCAGCGAAAGAGAAGAGAGGAAGAGAGAGAGCATGTTTGTTATAATTATGTCAATTCAAATAGGACGCCACAAACAACTAAAGAAAAAGAGAACCTTTGGGGATACCGCCTTGGAACGGTCAGTGGCAAAACAAATTGCACATGTTGTCTTTGTGAATTAACTCCAACCCACCCATCGGCTCAACAATGTTGCATGCAAAAGCACACACACACACACACACACACACATAACACATAAGGAGCTTATAGCATATAGCAAAGCTAAATCGGCAGGGACGCAATGATCTAACCGAGACCAGAGCTCCTGGAGTAAAATCAGCAAGAACACGATGACAGGGATAAAAGAAACAAATCAAATTTCTAGTTTCTTTAAGAAAATATTTCCCCCTAAACCTTCATAATCTCGTAAACCCCTGCCACCGTCGTGCAACCAAAGAGGTAAGCATAATGATCAACTGTAGATGGGTTAATTACCAGGCCTGCAGAGCGCTGTTAAATATCATGTTGGTAACCTTTTTTTTTAATTTACAGATGGTTTGTACGAATAATCGGGAGAAATTAACATTGCCTTTTATCTTCTTAAGTTTATAAATTAAATCTCCATAAAAAACTCGCTGTGAAATACCTTGTTGCAATAGTGATTTTAAACTGCACCTGTATTTATGAATTATATCTGGGTATCGGCGATAAAACTTGCAAAAACGTTTTTCCTTAATTTGTGATACCGATAACATTGTTTTAATAGTTTTTCTGTAATGCAAAGATTACGTTCATTGAAATCATTCATTACGTTCATTGAAATCATTCACATCGGTGCAAACAGCAATGTAATAAACGCTTACATTAAACTGATGTAAAATTTAGTAAGACTTCATTTTAGATCTAAAATAATCACTTTACTGTGTTAGTAACCACCGTGTATAAACAATCAACTTAAACAAAACTGCAAATAAGAAAACAATGTCACAGAAATGTAAATTCAGCGCGAGATGCGTTATACGTAATGACCAATGAAAAGCGGGAGCGAAAAGATTGGAATCGGAAGAATCGGTTTGCGCTTAAAGATCGTTTGGAGCGCATTGTCTGGAGCGAAAATATTGGAGTGCAATCGAATTGGAATCGGACCGCAAAGGGAATGGAGTCGCATCGGTTAAAGATAACATTAGGATCGGAAGCGGACCGGATCGGAATCGGAAAAAATGTCTATTTGATAATTTTCAATACTGTAGGTCAACGCGATGCATCACACCCAGTCAACGCGGCAAATTTGATCGGTAAGGCCTGTTAAAAAAAAAAACACTAAAAAATCTGAATCTAAATGTTAAAATATTACAAAAAGTGCTGTTGTTTTTTTCTTAAACAGTGATAAGAAACGAGAGTTAATACGAACTTAAATATTTCAACGTGTTATTATGTTCATTTTATTATATAGCCTTCTCGCTAAAAACAAATTTAAATTCATTCACAACACAATTTTAGCAAACAACGTGGGTTAAATAATACTTGTGATCAAATAGCAACGCAATAGTAAATTGTCGTAGGAATATCTCAACGGTTGTAGAACAGCGAAGGAAATTTTCTATTATATTGGAATTCGGTATGTGCCGAAGAGAACCGGAAAATTACGTTCTGAATACACACCGTAGTACATGTATCACGTAGTTATGACGTCGCATCCAACACAGGCAAGAGCAAAAATACGGACTCTGAATTTCACAGAGAGAACAAATATTTAATAATCTAACGAGTTATATTAATCTTGCGGATAAACGTTGCACTATGCTAGAATCATGTGTGGCATAAAATATTAATAATTTCCTTATTCTGATAGTGTTTTAAACATTATTTTATAGGATTCGCAAACTATAAGGTTGTATCATGTACATATAGATCGGGAAAACCTCTCATTGAATGCGCGTGAAATGAAATACTTTGCGACTGATTAACACTCGCGCTTTTTGATGATGTTTTACTTAAGACTTATAAAGGCCCTGGATCTCTTAATGACCTATATTCAAATGAATAAGTTTAACAAATTCTGCGATTTGACAACCGCGAATCTAGATTAAACCCCTCATTGAAAATGGTATGCAGCAAACGCTTTGTCACTAACCGTCCCAATGCGGTAACCCTTCAATCGCTCATTTTAATTAACTGTTTGGGGTTTCAATTCTTGATATTCATTTTCTTTTTTAATTCATCAATAAACACATCTGTATTAAGGATAGAAAAAAAGTTGGTTATTAAGTTATTTTACAAAATTAGACTATCTGATTCTGCATAAAATACATAATTAATTTTACTTACTTTTTTTAATTTAGGAGCAATGTAAAGCGAACAATTCTCATTTGGTGTTTGTTGAGAATTCAGAAGAAGACAAGTTCATCAAAGACAACATAATAAGCAGCTTATACACTGGAGGTAAAGAAAGGCTTATTTCTCTACAGTCGGGGCGTCTTGCATAAAATAGCAATATCAAGAATAGAAGATTCAATCACGAATGAGTCGCGATATGCAAACATGTTCATATTCTAAAAATATAAAACACTAAAAAAATGCAAACTTATATTTATATTGATAAAATAGATGAAAAGACAACGTTGAAAGACATCGAACACAACAAATATGAAAACATATTGCAGGCTCGGTTTGATTGAGTCTGCTCATCGACAATAATGGAAAGACATATTAATTACTGCCCACGCCAATTTGTCCCAGTTTGAGCGCAACTTAATATTTACACCAATAAACAGTACACTTTTGACCATCCCAAACGATGTTGTGCATATGGCGATGGACATGGAACCTTCAATGCGGTATTTTCAGATTAATACCATTCTATGTTAAGCGGGGTATGGTCCCCAGATAAAAGAAATAGTTTGCCCTAAACGAGAAAACAATGGGCGGAACTAAACATAATAGAGTTTTGACAGGGAATCTATGAAATATAATTCCTGCATATTTAAATAGCAGGAAGTATATCCTTGGGGGTGATTGAACAATATCCGAATCAATATTTGCTGGGAAATTGAAACCGCCCATCTCAAAATTGGCCGAAATATTAAAACAAAGGTAATTTCAGAAATACTATTAACAAAGTACATCAATATCGTCCTTCAAATGACGTAATTAGTAACCGCAGTGTTTGGATCTACGGGTAGACTTTTTACAGGCGCCACACGGCACAAACAACGCTACTGTGATATTGAAATTATAGATGAAAAGGAAACTTTGAAAGCCATCGAACACGACAAATATGAAAACAATATTGCAGGATCGGTTTGATTGAGCCTGTTCATGGACAGTATGGAAATGCATATTACTGCCTACGCCGCCTAGCCCCGGGTTGAGCGCAAGCGCAAGTTGTATTACGTTTAATTAAGGAATTAAAGTAATATTGATAATGAAAGTCCCGCCCCTTTTTATGAAACACAAAATAAACCGCATGTATAATGTATTTTCGTTTTTAATTTCAGAAGCATATTGGATTGGCCTTAGTGATGAAGACAAGGATGTAGTTTGGACATGGGTAGGGACTGGCCGTAAAGCTACCTTTTCCGGCTGGAGTCCACGCCAGCGAATTGCTCGTCCACAGCAACATGTAACATATACTGTATATGCGTGCATTCCCTGTGGTTGGTACGGTACATCTGGTGACGCACTTGCTCGGTTTATTTGTGAAAAAGAACTGGTCGGATAAAGTTTTGTGCCATTTGCACTAAACTTAAAAAATGCAAACGATTATAAAAGCACCCGTTTATGTACAGCAATATAAATCCAAGTATGTAATGCTTATATAAGTCTTTGTTTATTTCTTTACAACGGAACAGAAAAAATGTGAACCATAATTTTAATTTTATGACAAGCACACGCATAGTCGTATTACTTTTGAAAAAAAAACTTTATTTGTGTTTTAACAAGACAATGTCCGTATTATACGAGGGGTGTTCAAAATGAAATGCAATAGTCATTTCAAGACTCATATGGATGAGTGTAAACACGTTTTATGTCTGCTGTCACAAAACTGTTTGTCCAACAATCATGAACATTTCAATTGTCTAAGTTAAATGTTGATGATACTTTTAAATACAATAATTTTCTAGCCTAGTATTTAATTTAAAAACATTTAAAAATAGATGTGCTGCAATAAATAACTGCATTTGCAATTATTTTCGTACACCCCTCGTACATGTGTTGACATAAATTTTGTTACAAATAGATGAAAAGGGAACTTTGAAAGCCACCGAACACGACAAATATGAAAATACTGCAGGCGCGGTTTGATTGAGCCTGTTCATGGGCAGTAATGGGAATGCTTATTACTGCCCATGCCGCCTAGCCCCGGGTTAAGCGCAACTCAGTAATTACACCATTAAATAGTACAATTTCGAGCCATCCCAGACGATGGTATGCATATGGCGGTGAACAAGATCAGCACTTGGTTATTTACATGCACTTTTACACCATTTGCACATGTTTAACAACAGCTATGATCTGCTTAGTACATTCTTTAAATTTCCCATGTAGTACATGTATCGGTTGTTACATGCAGATGACATTAGAACATTCAGTTATTTCCAGCATGTTTCGAACGATTCCCTCAACATGTCTTGTAGCCTTACTACCAGTAGTCACAGCCCATCTGCAACAATGTTTCCAGAGATAGACCATGATGTCCATTAATATTCTTAGACTGAAATATGAAATACTGTTCCTGAGTTCAGTTTTAATTAGTTTCGTTTCGCAAAACCCATTTCACATTCTGCTTTGGTAATACCTAATTTCAACAAGTTTTTTATGTTGGGAATGTTTGCATTTTTCAACAGGGACTTGTATATAAGACTGGGGGCATTTTCGGTTTGGGATAGATCTTTCATTTACACCTTAACATTTGAATATTCAGAAAAAAAGGTGAAATATGCATATCAGGAATTGCCACATTCAGAAAAAAACAGCCTCCCCACACAGTCAAGAAGAAGAGAGGGGGAGAGAGCATGGTTAATAAAATAATCAGTTTCAAAAAGGACGCCACTAACAAAAAACAAAAATGAGAACCCGAGGGGTTACCGCCTTGGAACGGTCAGTGGCAAAACAAATTGCCACTGGGGGTTTAAACCAGGTTCTAGGGTGCACCAACCTCACACTTGCCCCAACAGGTTCTCGTATCACAAGACAAGTACAAATTGTCTTGGTGAAATAACTCCAACCCACCCATCAGCTCAACAATGTTGTATGCAAAAGCATACAAACATAAAAACATAAGAAGCTAATAGCATTGCAAAGCCAAAGGGCGGGTACTCAATGATCTTTCCGAGACCAGAGCATCTGGAGTAAAATCAGCAAGAACACGATGACAGGGATAAAAGAAACAAATCGAGCTTCTAGGTTCTTTTAAGAAAAGATTTCCCCATTAACCTTCATAAACTCTTAAACCCCTGCCACCGTCGTGCAATCAAAGAGGTAAGCATAATGATCAACTGTAGAAGGGTTAATCACTAGGCCTGCAGAGCGCTGTAAAATATCATGTTGGTAACCTTTCTTTTTAAATTTACAGATGGTTTTTACGAATAACCGGGAGAAATTAACACTGCCTTTTATCTTTTTAAGTTTATAAATTAAATCTCCATAAAAAACTGGTTGTGAAATACCTTGTTGCAAAAGTGATTTTAAACTGCATTTGTATTTATGAATTAAATCTGGGTATCGGCGATAAAACTTGCAAAAGGTTTTCCTTAATTTGTGAGAAGGAATCTGAAGGTGTGTGTCCTTAGGGATGACTGCCTCCATGTGGGTCAACAGTTGTTTAATTTCCTAATTTCCAGTATTCCATATATCACAAGCTGGGCTCGGTACTGAGGGATAGATCTGTATAGTTCAGTGCTCGGAAAAAAACGTAGGAGTTCTTCATTGAAATAGGAGAATCTGGAAATCCGAATATGCATGATAATTGGCACACTGAGTGCAAGAACATACCATTCTAATATTAATAAAGGTATGATAAACAAGGTATGATAATAATTAATCGTAGCCTTATGAATGTTTTATTAATGTATTCTTAAAATAGAGTAGGCTGCTGATTTATAAGACATGTGTTTAAATGTTTGAATTTATTCCAGGTATTAACTTTTATCTATGTAATGAACCAGATCATCTCTCAGATCATCATTGAGGTCTGTTGTAGGAATGTTACCATTCATCTGACTACCCATCAAAGTCTTTGTCTTCTCATCAAATAGATGTTTGAATTCCAGCGAAATAAACAAAAAAGTATTAGTAATTACAACATGAAAACAATCATACTATTAACATGTTTGTTATCAGACTTATTATTATTATCACAGGCTGCTTCTTTAGACTACATTGTCAAAAATTGTCAAATAGATTTCCCCAATAATAAACAATACAATTAACGATTAATTAACCTTTAAGCATAACTTATGTTTTATGTTTTTATGTTTTTATTTGGTGTCAATTGTAAATCAGTAAAACTGAATAAATATTTAACAATACAATACTTTTGTCAAATTATATTGCTTTTTTCTTGCCCTGATAATACTACATGTACATGTATCCAGACACCTGACAAACTCAACTTGGAATACCTCTGTGAGCATACAATAACTATACATAAGCCGATTTGTGTGAATTACGGCCTATTTCTAATGGAACAATTTTTCACCATTCTGTTGAAGAACCTTTACTCCATGGAGACACCTTTTATTACATGAACAATAATAAAGATTTAGATCAGCAAAAACAACTTTGGTATCTGATCTGGATTTATACTGTTTGCTTCCTGATAAGCACTATCCCTGTTAATCTTAAAGTGAACAGGGTTGAAGGTTATAAAACTGAGATTGAAAACCAGTCTCAAATCACAAGTATCTGATTGGCTGAAATGGCGACTGGAGATTTGAGACTGGTCCCCATGCTCAGTTTTATCACCTTGTCATAGGGTAGATCCTTATAAGACTCCAAAGATGTCTCTGCTGATCATACAAACACAAAATAGTATATGTTTGCTTGTTACAAGATATAAAAATACAAATACCAACATGTACAGGTACATTCAGCGTGATGCTCTCCATTATACATTCAGACAGCTCTAATAAAGGAAATTAAAATAAAATACTGAAAACCTTGAATCCGTTTACTAGACTAACACTTATACTCTTGTCTGTTTTTTTCTACCAATTCTGCATAAATTTTCTGCACTAGTCTAAGAAAAGTGATACATTTTTCTGAAAAATAAAGATTTGTATTTTAAACGTATGTGGCTTATGAAAAAAGGCATACATTGCTGTTGCAGGTAAACAGTTCTGATAAAAATAGATTAAGAAATTATATTGTTGTCATATTTAATTTATTGTCTTTTTCATAAATATCTCACAAAAGGAAGAGGATTTCCGATGAAAGTTTCATGCCACCTTTAATTTCAAAAGGTTCCTTCACAAGAAGATTCACTATTACACACTGCTTTCCGAGGCTAATCACGATTATTACATGAACTATATATAGACGCAACGCGATTGGTCACACCCCCAAAATAACCGAGTCAATAAATCTAGATATTGACCCGCTTTCGCTGATATTAACCAGTCTATAAATAGAATGCGAAAGTTTCCATCTTTTATATTATTTACAGTTCATGTAATAAACTATTACATATATATAACTATTCATAGTTCATGTAATAAAACAGTTATTTACTTATTAGCTGGGAAATATGCTGTTGATATTGACCGCAAAATCGTTATTGACCTCGGCTATCGCCTCGGTCAATAACGATTTTTTAGGTCAATATCGCAGCATATTTCCCAGCTAATAAGTAAATAATTGTATATCATTTTACTCGAAGGATACACATTTTATCACATGAGCAACCATTCTAGATCCTGATCAGCTAACCCATTTGCATCCAATTAGAATAATTTTATATTATAAAAAAAGTGAACAGTGTAGATACAGGTCAGACCACAAAGATGACATGTGGATCTGGATCTTTATCACTGCTATCAAATCTGGATTCACACTGGTTGCCCATGGTGTAAATTTATGTGGTCATGGAGTAAAGGGTAAAGGTATTATCTTTGTAAACAAAAGAAATCCATGAAGTACTTCCTGCTCTTGACATAATACTTACATTGTATTGATATACCAAGAGTTCGTATTCTGAATCAGGCAACTTAATTAAACTGCACTAACCGCATTAATACGACAATCAATTCGACAGTACTTATACATCTCGTTATGGCAATGACTTTAATACTTTTGAATTACTAATTTCTTTTAATTAATGTTTAGACTAGCTTAGTTTAAAACAAAATCGTATAATAAACCATAGAATCTGATGATGAATGGTGTAATCTACTCATAGTGTTGCAATATGTCTGAAACTGTTGAATCATTAAATTTCGTTGGCGTGAAAGTTCGCGCAAAAGGCGAACATACTATTTCGCACGGGCGTTATGCTCCGCAAATTTTTCTTCGTACTAGATACAATAAATGTTTAATATGTCGACTGTTTAATCAGTAAAGGCAGACCCCTTCTATACTTTCTTCTTTATTCGATTGAGCGACCATGCCACGAGCACAAAATTAAACCTTTTTATCGGATTTTTCTGCTAACTCGATCTTGTCATTTGGATAAAACTTACGGATTAAATAGACCGCTGATGATCTCAGATAAGATTTATCTAGAGTATTAAGGGATTGCCACACTCCTCCCAATTTGTTCATCGATAAAAAGAAAATGATCGAAATCTCAATAACGGCAAAATGCCGTTAAACGCAACTGTGCACAAATGTATGTTATTAATGTATCTTTATTTTGCAGATTGTAAGACACGTTAGAACAGTAAAGAAAATAGCGAGATCTAAAAATCCCCTAAACTTCTATTAACATAAATTCACAAAAACTAAACAACACTAAACATCATTTTAAATGCCCACATGAGTAACATGATACTGGCAACAATTTATTGTGTCCTCGTAACTAACATATGTAAACTTCACGAGATATTATTAAAAGTGTGTTTGACCTTCAATTTTCTGGACGCTTCTTACGTGTCTTACTGTATGCAAATGTACATTAGTAACATTCATTTGTGCAAAGTTTCATTGAACGGCATTTCGCATTTATTGAGATTTTGATCATTTTCTTTTTACCGATTAACAAAGTTGGGAGGAGTGTGGCAAAGAAGAGAAAAATAAATTTGGAAAAACTTCCAAATAATGAATCCCACTTAAATGTGTGAAGGTTATACCATGGTTCACTGTGTTCAAATGTTTATCTAATGTGTTGACTAGATACCAAACAATTTGCCAGTTAGTATGACTATCCATCGCAATTGTATTCAATGATTTTACCGTTATACCAGAGACTTGGATTCAAATAAGCTAGAACACAATGACATGAACAAAAAAACGAGCTTCTATGTTATTTTACAAGATTTCCTCATTAACCTTCATGAACTCTTAAATCTCTGCCAACGTCGTGCAAAAGAAGAGATAAACATAACGATCAACTGTAGATGAGTTAATCATCAGGCATGCGGAGCGCTGTAGAAAATCATGTTATTAACTTTTATTTTAAATGTACATATGGTTTTTACGGATAACGTAAATAAACTAAAAGTGCCTTACCCTCAGCCTCCAGTAATGAAATAACTTCCAATTTCATCAACGCCTTTTCTAATAACTTATCCTTAAATGTGTTATTTTCAATTTTTATCCTACCACTAGCCATTTATTTCGCGAAAATCGGCCTGCCTAATAAACTTGAGGTTTATACGGCACCCAAGCTTTATTAGGCAGGTCCATATATAGGCAGGTCCGGAACCTCTTTCGACCTAGTTTTCCGATACACAAAATACTTGCTAAAACTTGACCTGGAACTAATGCTACTCTTTTTGCAAGTTCCCAAACAGAGAAGGAACCATTTGCACTACGAGAGAGTCCTATTTGTACTACGAGAGAGTCTAGTATTATAATCCGCTTGAAACTGGAGCCGTTCTAGCCTCTATCGATAATTAAAACTGACGTCATTTTCGAGAATCAATATTCCTTCCGGCATGACAAGTGTGTAATAAATTTCGGACATATTTTTGGATTGGATTATACTAAAATGTGTTTAAATTGTTGCTTTTTCTGTGCTGATAGATTTATAAGTTTGAAGATAAGAAATCCCGATTCAATGCCTGCGTATAGGCCATTTCGGTTTCGAAATAAAAACTGAAAATGGCTTTGTTGCTGGTGTTCAATTTCAACTGATTGAAGTCTTGAAGAAAGGAAAAAATAAAGACAAGGAAATACAGAGACTAGCTTTTTTTCAAGTAGACTGATCAGCTGGAAAAAGTAGAAACTGGATGTTGCTCATTGGACATGTTGGAATCCTACGACCCGTAAACCCGCTGTTTATGATGACAGGTTTGTCGATTGTTCCCAATGGTTTTTGCAAAATTATTTTTGTTTCAAATTCTTAAAGACACCCCTCATATTTCTTTGATATTTCAGTATTCTCTACACATTATAAAAGTGAAAACAATTTAAACAAAATGGCCGACTTTGTACAGAATATTGTCTCCAGGACAGATGTATTTATACGCCAACAAAAAATGTTCATTCTTTTTTAAAATCAAGGAAAAATCTCTTTCAAGTGAAAAAAAGAGAAAAATAGGTAGTGGTGGTAGGATAAATATAATATTAGGTTACTGTCATACCAAGCTTGAATTTATTAGGCGAGTCGGAGAAAAATATACAGGGCGAGGCTCTGCCGAGCCCTGTATATTTTTCGGAGACGATAACCTAATACAGACAGTAACCTAATATTCTATATATATCGGATATATTATTTGTTTATGCCAGATTCAGATCCCAGTGTATATTGTGATCCGATCGGAGAGTTTTATGGGGGAGAAGTCTTCTATGACAATGACTCTATGGAAGTTGGGACAGTTGCTAACTATAAGTAAGTATTGCTGATATTTATAGTCTGCAGTAGATTTCATTTAATGATTCGGATTTTCTCTTACGCTAAGTGTTCTGCAAACAACTGATTTTTAGTTTTGCTTGTTTGAAGCTTATATATTAAAACAGTGCCAGATAATTTTTTTCTGAAGACTAAAGTTAACATACTGTAAAACGATTTTTTTCCTTGTAGGTTTCTGTGAAATGAGGGCGTTCTTTTTGATTCGCTATCAAAATATAACATTTAATTCCGTGAATTGGTAGCGGGCTATTTTATTATTTTGATATCTAAGGAATATACATGTACAGTACAGCTCGGGAGTTTTTTACATTTTCCTCTCGCCCTCCGCGGACCCAACTCGTTTAACGCGTATTTTCTCAGAGGAAAAATGCGGGGATTGCCCGCGCGGACCTTGTTATTCAGCGCGGACTAGCTGGACAGCTTATCTTTATAAAACATGACGCGGAGGAACTCCGCGTAGTATGCCGGTGGAACGCGGCGTTATTTATATCGCTACTCTTTCGTACAATTGTCATTATATTTGATTTCTTTTTTCAGGTACAGTATTAGGCTGGTATAATTTTTCACGATGTGTTAAATTATGTTTGTTTGTTACCTTTTTTACGTTAACTTTGTTGTTTTTCAGGTACAGTATTTATAACTTCATTTGTTACATTACTTTGTTTACGTTTTCAAATTGTTCAGTTTTAAACCGTATATTAACATTTTTAACTTTATGTTATTATTAAATTGCTGCAGAATTATTTGTTCGCTTGTACAGTAATATGCAGCTCAGTATTAATTTAATTTTAAAACCTAATATTATTTTGTTCTTCCATTTAAATTTTAAGAAAAAAAAAAGGATAAAAACAGAAAAGACTAAAAATACGAATAAGAATATGCTAAAGCTATGAACTTTTATATTCAAGCTGTATTGTAAACACCAGCAAATTACCCGCCAAGCTCCATTTTATTGAGAATTTTACAATAACTTGTTACCGACGAGCCTTTGCTCAGCCCCGTCTGCAAATACAAAAATTCCAAACTAACAATTATCTTTCAAACAAATTTTAATTATCATGTACATCATAATGATTGTTGGACGCCGATCATTTAACTTTAATTTTTAAGCCCATACCTGAAAAAATAATGTTATAAATATTATTGATTTATCTTTTACATAGAACGTAGTCGTAGAAATAGAAAATAAAAGGTATTTTCTTGAAACAAATATACATGTACATTTTGTAAATTATGACATGACTGTATACATTTATTAAAGCAAATTTGATGATAATAATAGTAATCCTAACAGGCAAGGCCCCCGCGTTGCCGCGATAAAGTACTCCGAGGCACTCGGAGTTTCTGCCTGGGGCTGTCCGCGGAGTTAAAACGCGGGGAATTGAGGCTGAACGCGGGCCAACGCGGACTAAAGCAGTCAAGTCCGCGTTGGCGAAGTCCGCCGCGTAGCGCGGACTTTGGTTGGAAACACCAGAGCTGTACTGTAACTATAGACACGTTTATACTGTCCTTGGTGTTACTGAAAAAGTAGCAAGACGAGCCATGTTTCACCCCTCCTTTCAGATTGACAAGGTGGCAAGCTGCAATATATTGCAAAATATTCATTATATAGCATCGTGTTTACTCATCAACAATAATAAACACTTGACACAACTATAAATTTTTAAAGCGGAAATGCTATTATGCTATATACAAATATGTGCATAACTTCACGATTGACTATGACTATCTCTATTGAGCTTGAAAAGGTCAAACAATAAGGTATTTAATTTTAAGAAATTGTAAGCATGAGCTAGACTTCAGAACACTATTAAAAATGTCCTAATACTGGTTACATACGTACCCAGTGTGGAGACGAACGCTCGCACCTGGATCAAGTTACTGTCCAGACATAACATTATGATTTTTTAAGCAAACACTTTGAACCCAGTGACCATGTTTAAATCCCTTTAACACATGTTAAATTAACGCAAAGTTTGCTTAAGACAGATAACACAAGTCTCACATTATTCGCCAGACGATTTCCATCACGTGGAAAAAGCCAAAACTTTTAATACTCAACAGAGAAATATAAAGCATGAAAACACAGTTGATTCCTGTATAACCTTTTTGACAAGTGCAAGTAAATCCATTAACTAAACACTACAAATGGGGTTTCAATATTTTCACAATTGCATGCTTTTTTACAAGATATATGTTTCTGACGAAAACTAAGTTCGGTTATAGTGTGTTGTCATTAGTCAGTTTCATCAGCGTGAATCTCCTGAAACCTAAACTGATAAACAATACTGTAAGGCACTTGCAAAACGTGAAATGCGGATCGTGAATCTCGAAGCGATTTCCGTCTTGTCGCGAAAGCGTAAACAAGTTTTTTGTAAATACATTTAATAATTTTAACAGAAAGAAAAAAAAAGTTAAAAAACAATTTTAAACTAGATGTAATTTTTACCGATTTCACTTTGATACACAAATGATCCACGTATAGCCTTTTTGACCAGCTCAAGTATACCCATTCACTTTAGCTGCACATAATCCACCATTTTTTGATGCGCATTAATTCATGTCTGAATTGAAACGTCTTTTAAGGTGGTGTAGGAGAAAAACTTTATT
Source organism: Corbicula japonica (assembly GCA_038501625.1). Lineage (NCBI taxonomy): Eukaryota > Metazoa > Mollusca > Bivalvia > Venerida > Cyrenidae > Corbicula > Corbicula japonica. The sequence continues at coordinate 289,834 of JAZAYU010000330.1, forward strand.
CAGTCACGTACATTACGATGCACACATAAAAAAATAAAGTTGTTGTATGTTGGAAACAAAACATACATTGTGTATATATCCCTGTTTTCAATATAACTTTCCATCCTCAAATTCGACCGCTAAACATGGTTATAAAATGTAAAGGGACAAGTTGTTGACAGTCCTTTAAATAGTTTACTAAAACATCAGAGAAACATTTACTTTCTGTAGCGGATAATGCGATACCAGGACAATGTCGTGATAATTTTATTGAGTCTTTATATTTCTATATTTATTGGAGCAACAAGGAAACAGAGAAATAATAAATTAATGTGCACTTTGAGTATGTCTGTCAATGGTTTCTTTAATGCATAGCTTCGTTGTTGACATCAAACTATAATTACACACGCTGTCCTTCTCAGAAAGTAATTATTTATAATATGTTTTGAAGGATACTAAATTCGAATCAATTTCAACCAGATAAAATTGTTACCGATTCCACAGTTGATTCCTTTGTAGCCTTGTTTACAAGAGCAAGCATATCCATTCACATTATCTGCACAAAATCCATCCCCATTAATATAATCTGCACAACATCCACCCCAATCATATTATCTGCACAAAATCCACCTTTTTTTGCAAGATCTTTGTGCGAATTCATTTATATTTTAATTTAACATTCGTCTGTTCAAGTATAGCATTAAGGTGTCTGATCCAGATCCTTAACCATAATGCAAACATGAAAGTATGATTTGTTTTGTGCGAAACATAGGAAACGTGTTTTCATTTTAGCTATTTATCTGCAGCTTGACCTATTAAACCATTGTTAATATATACATTTCAAAGGGCAACTTGTTGACAGTCCATTTATTAGATACCCAAAGATCAGAAGAAAATACATTCCGGTAGCGTTAAACGTGATATCATCAACTAATGATATATTGACTAGTCTCTATATTTATTTATTGCTAGCATTGTTTTTAGTGTAATAGGATGAAGGAATAAAAGCGCGCTGGCGCATCTCTGTCAATGACTCGTTTTAATGCAGAACACATATTAAGTCAATAAAGCAATAATAACACTAACCGTCCGTCAAATAATGTTATTTCTTATAATATTAATTTGGGGGATATAAAATACGACTCAGTATTCAACCAGATCTAATTGTTACCAGTTTCACAGTTGATTCCTGTAAAGCCTTTTTGACAAGTGCAAGTATACCCATTCACTTTATCTGCACATATCCCACTATTTCTACAAGGTCTTGATGCGCATTCATTTATGTCTGAAACGAACCATTATTATGTTTAAATTACGGCATGCTATACAATAACTTGGCAAATCTAGAGACGTACACAATGTACTTGGTAAAAATGATATTGTTATGTTCGAAACAAACATGTAGTCGTTTTCATCAATACTACCTATCTTTCTTTGTAATTGTGTATGCACTTTTGGAAGAACAACCCGTTAAATTAGTTTTTGTTCACAAAATCATCGAAGAACAAACAATTTCCGTTTAAGTTACTCGAAACAAAACATGTTATATTGACTAGATTACATTGTTTTTCTTCATTCCTATAATTTTTGCATTCTATAAGGATTTAAAGTGTGCAAAAAATTGTCTGTCAATGATTCGTTTTTTTTTGTATAGCTATCAGTCATTTGGAATATCTTATCAAGCGTAACAGTAAGACCGGAAATTTTAACCAGATGTAATTGTTACCAGTTTCACAATCGGTTCCTGTATAGCCTTTTGGACAAGTGCAAGTATACCCATTCACTTTATCTGCACATAACCCACTATTTCTGCAAGGTCTTGATGCGCATTCATTTATGTCTGAAATAAAACATACGTCTGTTCAAAGTATAACATGTAACACATTCATCATGGTGGTTTTGGAAACTACCTCTTCCAGTCGCGTACCACAAGATGCGCAAGGAATAAGATGTTGTTTTTGTTCGAAAGAATACAAGCATGCTTCCCTTACAACATCTGAAAAGTGACCCGTTGAAACATTGTTATACAGAGTTGAACAGTTTTTGACAGCGCTTTTATTATTTTACTCAACCATCAGAGAAACATATAATTTCAGTAATGTTTAATGTGATAATGCCAAGTCACAACATATATTACCTAGACTTTATATTTTTCTATTTATTTCAAGGAAATGCGGATATTAAATGGCATATGTCGTACAATAAATGCATATCATTGGTGTTGACATTAAGTAAAAGGCGCACTTGGCATATGTCTGTCAATACGAATTCTAATAGCTTAGGCGTTAACATCAAACTAGACTTACACTAATGGCCCTTCAAAATCAATTAGACTAGTTGAAAGATTCATTGAGAGATACGAAATAGGAAATTTTTACCAATTTCACAATTGGTTCCTGTATAGCCTTTTTGACAATGGCAAGTATACCCATTCACTTTATCTGCACATATCCCACTATTTCTGCAAGGCATTGATGCGCATTCATTTATGTCTGAAATAAAACATACGTCTGTTCAAAGTATAACATGTAACACATTCATCATGGTGGTTTTGGAAACTACCTCTTCCAGTCGCGTACCACAAGATGCGCAAGGAATAAGATTTTGTTTTTGTTCGAAAGAGTACAAGCATGCTTCCCTTACAACTATCCATCTGAAATGTGGCCCGTTCAAACATTGTTATACAGAGTTGAACAGTTTTTTACAGCGCTTTTATTATTTTACTCAACCATCAGAGAAACATATAATTTCAGTAATGTTTAATGTGATAATGCCAAGTCACAACATATATTACCTAGACTTTATATTTTTCTATTTATTTCAAGGAAATGCGGATATTAAATGGCATATGTCGTACAATAAATGCATATCATTGGTGTTGACATTAAGTAAAAGGCGCACTTGGCATATGTCTGTCAATACGAATTCTAATAGCTTAGGCGTTAACATCAAACTAGACTTACACTAATGGCCCTTCAAAATCAATTAGACTAGTTGAAAGATTCATTGAGAGATACGAAATAGGAAATATTTCGACAATTTTTACCAATTTCACAATTGGTTCCTGTATAGCTTTTTTGACAAACGCAAATATACCCATTCACTTGATATGCACATAACCCATCATTCTTGCAAGGTCCTGATGCGCACTCATTTATGTCTGAAATGAAATAATCTTCTGTTCAAACTAGGCCATGTTATACATTAATATGATTTAGGACAATAGATAAATTAAATCCAGAAATATACCCTATAATACACACATCAAATGTTGTTTATTCGAAACAATTAAATCATGTTTCCATTATAAGACTGCCATTTATTTAATTTGTTTTTGCATGCTTATACAAATTTGAAAGAGCAACCTGTTGAATTACTTAGTTAATACTATAATTATTTTTGTTTTTCCCGAGTTCAATGCTTCATAACAAAATATAAACTAGTTCAAAATAGATGAATAAGTAACTTTGAAAGCCGTTGAACAGACAATAAAGAAAGAAATATAGCAGGTTCGGTTTGATTAAGCCTGTTTACGGGAAGTAATAGAAAATGCATATTACTCCCCACGCCGCCTAGACCTTTGTTGAGGGCAACTCAATATTCACACTAATAAACAGTACAATTTTGATCCATCTCAAACGATGGTATACACATGGCGGTGAACATGGGACTTTCAATGCGGTATTTTCAGATAAATTCCATTCCATGTTCAGCGACGTATGGTCAACAGATAAAAATGGGTTTGTCCTAAACGAGAAAACAATGGGCGGCATTTAACATATTAATAGAATATGGACAAGGCATCTGAGAATATAATTCTCCATATCACAGACATCGCCAAAAGCAACATTTAAAAAGCAGGAGGTATATCCTTGGGGTGATTAAAAAATAGTCAAATCTGTATTGGCTGGGATAATGAAACCATCCATCTTTAAATTGGCCGAAATAGTTAAACCAAAGTAATTTAAAAAATGATATTGCCTCTACCTGGGAGCAAACCCGCATCGTCACGGCGACTGCGCCTAGCCCTGCAATCCCGATGACTCAAATACCCTGACAACCCCAGAAAGTTTGATCGAATAGCCCTGATAAACCTTATCATCACTGCATGACATCCGTAACGGATTATTTTACTGTTAACAGTACTGACTCTATGTACGGGAGACTTTTTTACGGCCGCCACACTGCACAAATTGAAGTTCTATAAGCATATTACTTATCGTGCTCAACGACATTCACCGACCGTAACTGATATCAAGATATTGCATGTACCGGGAGACTTTTTACAGCCTGCACATGACAATAACAACGCTAGTGTGATATTAAAATATATGAAAAGGGAACTGAAAGCCAATGAACACAATAATAATAATTAAAATGCATGCATGATATTTATTTCATACGTTCTATACGACGTTATTCTCTATTTCTGGGAAACCTACGGGCGGCTGTCGAAATTGAATATAATACAATCTATTTTACTTTTAACATGATCACTGATACCGGACTATCGCAAAAACATGCAGGCACTTTGTATATGTAAGTGTGAAGAGAGAAGACCGAAAATGGCCGTCGTAGCGCTAAAAACTTTACTTCATTGTATACAATTTTACTTTGAAGTGACACCGAGCGGCAGAGGTTAAGTCTATGTTGCCACTTTTTGGTAATATCTTTCTGTGCAGTAAAAGTCATCGAGTTTAACTCGCTACTGTACTCTAGTACAACAACAACACGGACGTTAGCAGCAAGAAGGAAACTAAATAAACAGCGAATTTTCACCGATTATTCTTGATTTGAGCAAGTGGCTTAAGCATCATGATGTAAAAAGGATCAACGCTTAGTTTGGATAACTTACAGACATGTTAAATAAAGTAGTTAATGCGAAAGTCATGGATGGAATGTGTCAGAAAGGAAACTCGTTCTGGATAAAAACATTCAGACTAGATGAACAAGAGTTGGCTGCCACAGTGTGTCAGAATAGCAATGTTGTTTTTGTATTTATTCAAAATGAAACATCTTGCATATCTGCATCTCCTTGGTAGCTTTTACCAGCCAGGTATACTGATTGAAGATTGCCAGACATTTGAAATTTTGAATAAGAATCAACACTTTATCTCTTCAGGCTGGTAAATTACTAATTTTAAAATCTATAACTATTATAGATTATTTTTGTTAATTATAA